>DWGN01000061.1:0-14110 GCA_018247655.1 Euryades corethrus
GTACTGATTATTTTATACGATATCTTATATGTTACCTAAATGAAAGAACTATCATTCATAGTATAAAAACCATATTAAAAGGGAAGAAAAAGATAAAAAGGTTAAAAATAATTATAACAATATTCGTATTGTATTCGTTCGCAGTATTGAGTAGAAAAAGTAAGAATAGAAGGCCTAAACAAACATGTATCTTTTTTATACGACAAGGCGGTGGGACGTGTTATGACTTTTACTTAATGTGATTGGTTTACAAGTCCATAATAATTTTACTTATGTTAGGGCATATTACGTTGTGCTCGTTACCCCATTTCCTTTTTGATACCGATATTGTTAATATTACTAAATTTTACCAGACAAGAGTTCATGTGTATGATCAAACAGTAATAGAAATAGATGCTGCGACAGTACCTATGTAGATGGTTTTTGGCATGTCTTAACACCAGTAGAATATTGATCTCGTTGCGATGGATCTCCAGTAAGCCAAGATAGTTTCTATCGACATTTATTTAATGAATTATATTATTTAATCATTTTGTTTATTTTGCTTGATTTTTTTTTTCAGATCTCTGATGTGCACAAAGAGGGTTGCACTCTCAAATGGAACGCACCTCTGGACGACGGTGGCGCGCCGATCGACCATTATCTGGTGGAGAAACTCGACGCGGAGACAGGCCGCTGGGTGCCCGCACTCAAGACCAAGGACCCGAAGGCAGAGGTGGAAAACTTAGTGCCCGGACACGAGTACAAGTTCAGAGTGTCCGCTGTGAATAATGAGGGTGTTTCTGAACCTTTAGAAGGCGAACACTCTATCATTGCTAAAAATCCCTTTGGTGAGTGGTATATTTTTAGCTACAGTGACAATTAGCTTCAAATGTAGCAAAACTTCAAAATGCGACCCCAGCACCAAATTGGGGACACCCAAATAGGCAGTAAATAAGTTTAATATTTAGCTACAGTTTTTTTTTAATTATAACGGTTTATTAAAGTTTAAGGTGTAATTACAAGGTACCCTTAATTGGTAAGGTTCGATGATTTTTTTTGATGATTTTTCTTTATCATAACTGAAAATTGTACTTAATCTTTTTGTCAAAAAAGGATTCATGATGTTCTGTGAAGATTATCTTTAATCATAGACTGGCCATAATAAATTCTGTTATAAACAATCTTGACCTTTTATCTGATTAAGTAAAGTATAGACAAGCGAAGGATCCGACAAAGGATGTCGATCAATTAATTTGAATGAAATGTATTGACCATATTTTATTTATTTCGCATCAGATGAGCCTGGAAAACCGGGTACTCCTGAGGTTGTCGACTGGGACAAAGACCACGTGGACCTCAAGTGGCAGAAACCGTTCAAAGACGGTGGTGCGCCTATCACGGGTTACATTATTGAGAAGAGGGAAGTTGGTTCGCCGAAATGGGTGAAAGCCTGCGAAGTAAGTTTAAAAAATTGTGTACTTATATTTTAATTGCGTATTTACTTAAGTTTGTTAGCATTATTCATTGGTTGCATGTTACTGTCATCATCGATCATTTGGGCAGGTACCACCGCTTAGCAACGCTCATTTCTTCCGCCGAACAGAAACGTGTAAATATCACTATATTTTAATTTGAATCGCATTTTAACATGCGAAATTACTGGGGTTAAATGATTTTACATCTCATGACTTAAGGTAAATTAAGTAAAATGATATAACATGGTTAGAACATACAATATAAGTGATTGAATACATCATGTCTTAAGGCGAACACAATGTGCAACATTGTATGTTATCCTAACCAGCGGCATATCGGTTTTAGTAGGCGTTTAACTATTGTCTGGATCGATTGTTTTTTTTTTATAAAATTATTGTGACTAATAGGTCGGGCCCAACGATAATGAAAAAGCAACTGTTCCTAACCTCGACGAGGGTGTGGAGTATGAGTTCAGAGTGAAGGCTGTAAACGAAGCCGGCCCTGGCGAGCCCAGCGATGCGAGCAAGTCTGTCGTATGTAAACCGAGGAGATGTAAGTATTACTATAATTAAACCTCTGTTTTACTTATATAAAGCAGTTTATTTAATCAATGAAACTACAAAACGCCGTCAAAATAATACGATACTAGTTATGATAATACTCGTAATGTACATACATGAATTGAGATAGTGAATTTTTTGTTGCATTTGCAGTGGCACCCAAGATTGATCGCCGCAACTTGCGCCCGATCAAAGTACGCGAGGGCGAGCCGATTTCTTTAGACGTCAAAGTGACCGGAGAACCAGCGCCCGACGTCACATGGACGCTGAATGGCAAGTCCGTTACCTCGGGCAACGGACTTAAGTGTAAATATTAGTTTTTCATGCATGTATATGAACTGGTTGTGAACCTTAGTCGTCTTTATAATACTATGATCAAAAAGTAAGAATTTTTTGGCACCAATCGAGACTTCTCGCATTTCAAACAAAAACTTCTTTCAAAATGGTTTGAGCTGAACCAAATAATATTCCAACACCATCAGCGAAGTCTTTAATTGTCGATAGACGATTTTCAAGCACCAAATCAATGCTTTTTCGACGTGGTTCTGGTCGGTATACGTTGTTGATCGTACAGAGCGCGGTTCGTCTTGCCTAACAAAATCGTCCATTGTAAAAATTGAAAATTAATTTTTTGATTGTTCACAAAAACATATGTTAAATGCAGTCCTACCAACCCGGAATAAAAAATTCTGCTTCCTAATGTCCGGGTGTTTTAAAAGACAGTTCCAACTTATGGTCTGATCACAGTAATATAACTACTACAGTTAATTTATTGTTTTGGGGAAAATATTATCGCGTTGCTTTATTATCGACGAGGCTGTCCAAAACTTCATATAATGTAAAGTGTGTATGAGACAGTGATGCTATTATGCAGACTGATTAACATAAAAGGATCGCAGATAGATGAGCCGGTTCCAAAAATCTAACTTACTCTTAACTAGTTATATCTCGTTACAGTGGTGAACGTCCCGTATTTGAGCAAATACCAGCACGCGAGCCCGCGCCGCAAGGACTCCGGCACATATAAGATTCAAGCAGTGAACAAGTATGGACAAGACACCGCCGAACTGGAAATCACTGTGACATGTAAGTGAATTTAGACTCATTAATTACTTACTTCTGTTGTTTATATTTGTATCATAACCGTGACATTTGTAATAGACAAAAATAGTCTGTTGTTGTCCATTACAAAAGACAGCAAACGTTAATGTAAAAAGATTTGAATTTATATCCAACATTGGTATATGTGGTACTTCATTTAAATATTCACATATCACAACAAGTTAAAGAATAGGTGTGCAATCAACTTGTAATATGTAAATAAATATTGCAGCTAAACCTGACAAGCCAGAAGGACCTCTGGAAGTGTCAGATGTCCACAAGGACGGCTGCACACTTAAGTGGAAGAGGCCGAAGGACGACGGTGGGGAGCCTATCGAGGCGTACCTCGTAGAAAAATACGATACGGAAACGGGCACATGGATGCCCGTCGGGAAGACGCTCGGCAACGTGCCAGAAATGGAGGTGTGTAGACGGATTAAACTCTGTTTGTTGCAACCAATATTTATTATTAGTTTCGCACGCATTAAATTTTTTATCGAACTATAAACGTGTCCAGTAAATGATTTTAGACATTGTTGGTGATGCAATTACTTAAGTATATTAAGATCTTGAATCTCGTTGCGAAGCGCACAATGTGATATTAGCACAACCGGTGCCTCTTCGTTGATTTCTCGACTTTGTTGCAGAAATGGCTTTTTAGTTGACTAAGTATATTAATAATATTTAAACGTTGTTTTTTTTTTTCTATTTCTTGTCAAGAAATAATTAAAAAATTATTTGCTTAGGAGCTTTATATTTATCTACGTCCGTCTGACTGATATTAAATAAAAATTACAACCGTGCATGCTCACCCAAAAAACTCATGTTTTATACATTATCTAAGGAACTCTGTTTTTGCTCGTGAATTAACACTATTTACATTTTTTAGGTGGATGGTTTGATCCCAGGCCATGAGTACAAGTTCCGTGTTAAGGCGATCAACAAGGAGGGCGAGTCCGAACCGCTTGAGACCTTCGGTGCTGTCGTTGTCAAGGATCCATTCAGTACGTTTATTACTACCATTATTGCACGACATCATTAAATGGAAGTTCACTACTGGACATAGTCTTCTCCAAGAATATACACTATAATAGCAGATTGCTTTCCGCTTTAAGTATTCTATTGTAAATTAAAAAGCCTTTTTAATTTTTATGGCTGTAACATTAATGTGAAGTGTATTTTTATCAATATACATTTACATTTTCTTTGCCTAGAGTCTAGACATTTATTCTCTGGAGTGAAGGTCATTTATTCACCCTGCAAACTGGTGCGAAGCAATTTGGAAGGTTTTATATGATGTTATATAAACTTGAATTTATAGAGGCCTGTTTACGCCATTACCGGTTTTTCGACATGGACAAGAATAAAGTATCTAAAAAAATTGGTTTTTACAGCTGTACCAGACGCGCCATCTGCACCGGTACCAGATGACTGGTCTGCTAATCATGTGGATCTGAAATGGGAGGCGCCGATATCTGACGGCGGCTCGCCAATCATTGGTTACATCATAGAAAAGAAGGACAAATACAGTCCGCTTTGGGAAAAGGCGTTGGAAACTCACACGCCTACACCAAGCGCCACCATCAACGGGTGAGTGAGAAAGTTCATTATACAGAATTAAATGCAAGATTGTAATTTAGCGTTATTATTGTATTACGTAGTCGTTGTTCATTACTGGACATGCCAAAAAAGGAATATATATATTTCCTTGAAAATCATTCAAATAGTGGTGTATATGCAATAAAATATTTGGTTCCAGTTTGATCGAAGGCAACGAATACCAGTTCCGCGTGATCGCGGTGAACAAGGCGGGACAGAGCAAACCGTCGGAGGCTAGCAAGAACTTTGTTGCTAAACCTCGCTTCCTCGCTCCTAAGATCGACCGACGCCACTTGCGCGACGTCACGTTGACCGCAGGCTCCACGCTTAAACTGGAAGCGGCTATCACTGGTGAACCCGCACCCGCTGTGGAATGGAGGTGCGAAAACTTTCTTCCTAATAATTATATTAAAATAAATTTTATATAACTGTCATGACAATCTTAAGAACTATGTTATATAACCTCGAACCAGAGCGTTACCGCGAAAACCATTGCGCCTCAGACGCAGTTAAACAAGTTAACTATTATTAGCTTTGTCTGATTTTATTATTTACAATACCGACTGAACAAAAATTAGACAACAGTTCTAAAAGTTTAATAAAATGTGTTAAGTTAAAAATAAATCATCGGTCTTCAGATATCAGAACATGCCACTGCGCTCATCGAAGGCAGTCACCATCGACTCTCCTGACTACTTTACCAAGTTGGTGGTGCGGCCGGTGCGTCGCGACGACTCTGGCGAGTACACCGTCACGGCAACCAATTCCAGTGGGAAGGACTCGGTGACTATCAATGTAGTGGTTACCGATAAGCCCGCTAAGCCTGAGGGACCTCTGCAGGTAAGGATATGAAAAAAAAAACTTTTTTTGTGAACTTTGTCGGGTAAACTGCAGCGTTAAAAATAGTAATCCACTTTTTATTTACTATCTTATAACACGAATATCCTTTGTTCGATTCCGTGGTGAAGTTTGGTTATTAAAGTTCCTGGGCTATTTTAGATATAAGAAAATTTCTAAATTCTATTTTTCCAAGGTTATTAAAAGACATAAAATTATTTGTAATATGTCTACAGATCTCCGATGTACACAAAGAAGGCGCTACCCTCAAATGGAAGAGACCTAAAGATGACGGCGGGGCGCCAATCGAGTACTACCAAGTAGACAAGTTGGATACGGAGACCGGCTGCTGGGTGCCTTGCGCCCGTTCTGATGAGCCCAGTTAGTATAATTAACTACTTACTGTAACTATAAATATAATTAACCTGGTGCTAAATCATTTTCGAAGAAGAAATTATGAGTTCGGCCATCTAGACTGGTTTTTGAAGAAAGAAATATATATTATATAGTTTTTACACAACTTTGTGCGTTTTAAATTACAGAGTGCGAGGTAACCGGTTTGACACCGGGCAAGGAGTATAAGTTCCGCGTGTCGGCCGTCAACTCGGAAGGCGAGTCGGAGCCTCTTGTTTCGGAAACGAGCATCGTCGCCAAAAATCCGTTTGATGAACCCGGTAAATAAAGTATACCATAATATTATAAATAACTCGTGTCAAGGCAGAAACTGTGTACATATTACTAGGTTCTGATATATTATTACGTACACATTTAGATATAAAATTATAATTAAACATTTTAATATAATTCTAATTTTTTGTAGGTGCACCTGGAACGCCGTCGGTTACCGACTGGGACAAAGACCACGTGGACCTCAAATGGACTCCGCCGAAGGAAGATGGTGGCGCTCCCATTGAAGGCTACATTGTGGAGAAGAAGGACAAGTTCGGCAACTGGGAGAAGGCTCTCGAGGTGCCGGCCGATAAGACCACAGCCACCGTCCCTGACCTTATTGAAGGTCAAACGTATGAGTTCAGGTATATTCCCGCCGCCTTTGACTTATACAAATAAAACAAACATAACGAAGCTTAAAAAACTCATTGTAGTTGTTCTTCTGCTAAAAAAGGTTACGTATCTATATAGTATAATCAGTATGTCCATATTAAGGCTTGTAATGGTTAGAATATTAATGCGTCATACACATTCCACAAACAGATATTATAGATATGTATTTCTTAATTAAATCGTGTTTACTTAATTATATTTAATAATCCAGGGTGAGGGCTGTCAACAAGGCTGGACCGGGTGAGCCCAGTGACAGCACCCACCCGATTGTCGCCAAGCCCAGAAACATGGCGCCGAAGATTGACAGGACTAACCTTATCGACATTAAAATCAAAGTCGGACAGAAATTCGGTTTTGACGTCAAGGTGAGTTACCGATTATCCCGTACATGTATTTTGCACATTATCTTAATAATGACTTAAGTTCATTGAGATTCATGATTTAGACATGAGAGGATAGTATGGCGTTGAGTTATTTAAATCCACCGTCACTCACCCCTCTTCTAATTTTTACTATCAATAACTCAAAAATTTTTCTGAACAGGTTTCTGGTGAACCAATGCCGGAGACAAAATGGTTCCTCGCCAAGAAGGAGGTAAAATCTTATGGCGACATGAAGGTACAGCATTCAGATTATAACACCAAGCTGAACTGCAAATCAGCGACAAGGGCAGACAGCGGAAGGTACACCGTCACCGCTGAGAACGTCAATGGCAAGGATGTGGCAGAAGTTGAAGTTATTGTGCTTAGCGTGCCGAGCCCACCCGGAGGACCGCTTAAGGTTATTAGATGACATTAAATTCCTTTAAAAAATGTGGTTCTACATCATGAATGAGGATTTTGTCGTTTCTTTATATTAAAATTTGTTTCGGAGAAATATAAGTTATAAAAGTTGTCTAAATTAAATTCTTCTGTATCGTAATTCTTTTCTATACAGTTCAGACAATCGTGACTTTATTTCTGTACCTTTTACAAGTACTATGTGTATTGTTATAGTTTAGTTATATAGTTGCACATAAAGGATTATCCAGAATATTGTCTAATACTTAGCCTTTGAAAAACAAAAGTCTGAAGACAAAGATTTCTTTTAAATTCTGTACACAACAAAAGTTTTTGCAACCAATTGTAGGTTAATTTAAACCTTGCATAATCTCAGACTAAGATAAGAAAAATCATGAAGTTGTGCACAATGACTTATAGACAATATCTATGTCTATAAATTAATTTGTCATAATTTTTGACCCATAAGATTATATTTCTATCTTATATATCAGGTATCGGATGTACATGCGCACGGCGCTAAACTCTCTTGGAATCCCCCTGCCGACGATGGTGGTCAACCTATCGAGAAGTACGTGGTGGAGCGCATGGACGAAGCAACCGGTCGCTGGGTGCAGGCTGGCGAGACCATTGGACCGGAGACTAACCTGGCTGTGGATGGACTGCAGCCCGGGCACAAATATAAATTCCGCGTGCGGGCGGTTAACAGGTAATACTGTATAAAATTAATGTATATTTCGTGAAAAAATAAACTATAGTTAATTACCTAATAATTGGAACAATTATTTATACGTACCGAAAACGTTCAGAAATCACTAACCATCGTAGACAGGGGAATATGGTGAATAATGGCCTTGTCCCTCTTTTATGAGAAAAAGAATTGAGTTTCAATAGTAAGAACATTAAAAGGGTCATTTATTATGATTTATAAAAAGGTAAATTAAAAAAATGTTTAAATGTTTTGTTTTAATTCCAGACAAGGAAAATCGGAGCCCTTAACAACACCACACGCAACGGAAGCAAAGAATCCATTCGACGTGGCAGGAAAACCGGGTACTCCAAAGATCAAAGACTTCGACAAAGACTTTGTGGAGTTGGAATGGTCTCGACCAGAAACCGACGGTGGTGCTGCCATCACAGGATATGTTATCGAGAAGAAGGACCGCTTCTCACCTGACTGGGAAGAATGCGCACAGGTAACTGCTATATAATAATTTTAATATAAATCATAAATGGTGGTGTATAAAGCAGCTAATGAACTTGGAATTAAAATTGTGATTCACACATTCTCTAATTGACAATGATGAATAACATTCATAAGAACAGTTTTCATAAGATTCCAATCACTTAAATCGAAGGCCTAATAAATATCCATCACATTTGCCTAGTACGTGAATGTTACACATCCATTGTTTTTTTTTTTTGGAACTTCTCCGTTTAAACAAGATTTTTCTCTTCATTATAACTACAATATAATATAGCTTTTTCTAATAAAATGACTCCTTGTTGAAGCCCAATAGTCAAATATTGCATAAAATTAATCAAGTTAGTAAGAATACATTTTCACAAAATTAAAAAATTTCAGATCGAAGGAGATGTCACCACGGGAAAAGTTCCCGACCTTATCGAAGGGAACACTTACGAATTCCGTGTACGCGCTGTGAACAAAGCTGGTAAGGGTGAGCCCAGCGACGGAACAGCACCACATCTTGCGAGGCCGAAGAACTTGCCACCTAAGATTGATAGAAACTACATGTTCGACATTAAGATCAAAGTTGGCCAAAACTTTGACCTTGAAGTACCAGTGGCTGGAGAGCCAACCCCTACCAAGGAATGGTTACATGGAGATAATGTCGTTATGAACACTGACAGAATCAAAATTGTCAATGATGCTCATTACACTAAGTTCCGTGTGATTGATGCAAAGAGAGTAGACTCTGGAACATATACACTTAAAGCCAAAAACATCAACGGCACTGACTCCGCTACTGTTAAAGTTTTGGTCATGGATGTGCCGACTGCACCAGAAGGACCGCTCCGTGTGGATGACATTACCAAATCCGGCTGCTCTTTGCGCTGGCGACCACCTAAAGATGATGGTGGATGTGAGATTACACACTATGTTGTCGAGAAAATGGACCAGGAGAATCTACGCTGGGTACCTGCTGGTGAAGTCCAAGGCTGCCACATGCGAATCGATCATCTTATTGAAGGTCACGATTACAACTTCCGTGTTCGCGCCGTTAACAAACAAGGTGAATCACAACCTTTAGTAGGCCAGGAACCAATCACAGCCAAAGATCCTTATGGAACGCCAGACAAACCCGGAACTCCTGTTGTTAAAGATTGGGACAAAGATCACATGGACTTGGAATGGGTACCGCCAAAGAAAGACGGTGGCACTCCAATCACGGGATATATTATCGAAGCGAAGAAAAAATACGGACCTTGGGAAGTTGCAGCCACGGTACCTGGAAACCAAACTACAGCTACGGTACCAGGTTTGCAAGAGGGAGAAGAGTACGAGTTCAGGGTTATTGCTGTAAACAAGGCGGGCAATGGCGAACCAAGCGACGCTTCCACTCCTCAAGTGGCTAAAGCTAGATTCTGCGCTCCACACTTCGATAAAATGCTGCTTGCAGACAAAACTGTCAAGGCTGGTCAGCGCATACAATACGAAATACCAATCGAAGCATCGCCTAAGCCAACTGTTGAATGGCAGATCAATGGTAAAGTGGTCCAGCAATCTGATAGAATTGATATTCAAATATTACACAACAGGGTTATTTTAGACATTCCATTCTCCGTTCGTTCTGACGGAGGAGTTTACAAACTGACCTTAAAGAATGATTTGGGTATATGCTCAGCATCAGCTCAAGTTACAGTATTAGACAAACCATCCAGGCCCGAGAAGCCACTTATTGTCTCTGATGTAACAAAAGAATCATGCTCTCTTTCATGGAAAGTGCCGCTTGATGATGGCGGCTCACCTATCTTGCATTATGTAATCGAAAAAATGGATTTATCCCGTGGTACTTGGTCCGATGCTGGGATGAGCACCTACCTCTCCCACCAAGTTACCAGGCTCATACATATGAAAGAATACCTATTCAGAGTAAGCGCAGTCAATGCCATTGGCCAATCGGAACCCCTAGAATTAGACCGCGCTATAGTAGCCAAGAACGAATTCGATGAACCCACTGCTCCGGGTAAACCTGTAGCAACAGACTGGAGCAAGAATCATGTTGATTTGGAATGGGCTGCGCCCAAATCCGATGGCGGTGCTCCTATCACCGGATATATCGTGCAAAAGAAAGAAAAGGGCAGTCCTTACTGGGTAAATGCTGTACATGTACCTCCTAAACAAACTAAAGCTACTGTACCTGACCTAGTAGAAGGTCAAGATTATGAATTTAGAGTAATTGCTGTTAACCAAGCCGGACAATCTGAACCCAGTGAACCATCTGATATTGTTACTGCTAAAGATCGATTTGTTGCACCAAAGATTATTACACCGCTTAAAGAGGTGCGTATCAAAGCTGGACTCATATTCCACGTGGATGTGGACTTCATCGGAGAACCAATTCCCGAAGTCAAATGGACCTGTGATGGTAAAACTGTTGTCACTAATGAAAGAACCACAGTTACTTCAGTAGGACATCATACAATTGTTCACACTGTGAATTGCAAACGCTCGGATGCGGGCAAATACAATTTGTTCTTGAAGAACGATTCAGGATCTGACGAGGGAAGCTTTGAATTAATTGTATTGGATGTACCTGGAGCACCTCAACCTCCGTTTGAGTACGAAGAAATAACTGCGCAGTCTGTTACTTTATCTTGGAAACCTCCTAAAGATAATGGAGGCAGTGAACTTACGGCGTATGTTATTGAGAAACGTGATCTGACTCATGGAGGCGGCTGGGTTCCGGCTGTGACATATATTAACCCTAAATACACGCACGCGACTGTACCACGTCTATCTGAAGGTACGAAGTACGAGTTTAGGGTATTTGCAGAAAACTTACAAGGACGATCTGAGCCACTTGTTACCGATAAACCAGTTGTAGCAAAGAACCAATATACAGTACCAGGAAAACCGGGCAAACCAGAGCTTGTGTCGGCGGATAAAGATCATATTAAAATTAAATGGTCATCACCTATCTCCAACGGTGGCTCTAATATTCTGGGATACGATGTCGAAAGACGAGACAAAGCCACAGGTAGGTGGATTAAACTTAACAAAGAACCAGTTAGGTTCAATGAATATGATGATGACAGGGTACAAGAAGGCCACCAATATGAGTATAGAGTATCTGCTGTTAATGCAGCTGGTCCTGGCCAACCGTCTGATCCATCTAACGTGATTATTGCCAAACCAATGAAAGAGAAACCAAAACTCTTCTTGGATCATCTCATTGGCCGTAAGATTAAGGTCCGTGCTGGTGAACCAATTAACATTAACATTCCAATAGCTGGTGCTCCAACACCTAAAATTACTTGGACAAAGGGAGCAATTTCACTTGTGCCTTCACACAGAATATCTACTGAGACAAGTCCTGATGAGACCAAACTTAGTATTGAAAAGTCAACCAGGGACGATGCTGGCAAATATACTATCACAGCAAGTAATGAGTATGGAAAGGATTCTGCTGACATCGAAGTTATTGTAGTAGACAAACCTGGAATACCTAAAGGACCACTATCGTGTACCCCTGTCACACATGAAACTATGAGTTTAACTTGGTTACCGCCTGTGGATGATGGCGGAAGCGAAATCACTGGCTACGTTGTTGAAGTTGCGGAATTCGGAGTCAACGACTGGCGTACCGTTGCTGGTTTCTGTCCTAAGTGTTCATTTACTGTTAAAAACTTGACAGAAGGTAAAAAATATGTATTTAGGGTACGGGCCGAGAACTTATATGGCCTTTCCGAACCACTCGAAAGCAAACCAATCGTCGCAAAATTACCTTTCGATCCACCAGATGCGCCAGATACACCAAAGATTACTGGCTACAGCTCAAACAGCTGCTCTCTTGAATGGCAACCACCGGCAAATACTGGCGGAAAGCCTATTACTGGTTACAATGTTGAAAAGAGAGAACGTGGCGGCGAATGGATAAAGGTTAACAACTATCCTACTCCAAATACATGTTACACCGTTCAAGACCTACGCGAAGGTAACCGTTACGAGTTCCGAGTTGTTGCTGTTAATGAAGCTGGTCCTGGTAAACCGAGCAAACCTACTGAACCTATTATCGCTCAAACTCAAAGACTTAAACCGAGTGCTCCCGAGGCACCCAAAGCTGACAGAATTACGAAAGATTCTGTCACTCTTTCATGGAGACCACCAAAGAGTGATGGAGGTGCTAAAATTAAAGGCTACATTATACAGCAAAAAGCTAAAGGAGATAAAAACTGGAACGACGTTAACGATGTACCTATTCCAAACTTAGTTCATACTGTTCCAAAACTTAAAGAGGGTGAAGAGTACCAGTTCAGGGTTATCGCGGTCAACGAAGTCGGAAATTCTGAACCTAGCAAACCAACTTCTGATATCACTATTGCAGAACAACCTAACAAACCATGCATGGATCTTGGAGGTGTCCGTGACATCACAGTTCGTGCCGGTGAAGACTTTTCTATTCACGTGCCATATACCGGTTTCCCGCAACCTACTGCTTCTTGGTTTGCCGACGACAACCTACTTGACGTTGAAAGAGATTCAAGAATATTCCAAAAAATCACACCAGACTTCGCCTCATTGGTCGTCAAGAATGCGAAGAGATCTGATGGCGGACAGTACAGGTTACAGCTTCGTAACCCATCAGGATACGATACAGCTACAATCAACGTGCGCGTACTCGATAGGCCTGGCAAACCCGAAAACCTTCGTGCTGACGAGTTCGAAGGAGAAGCACTCACGTTGTACTGGAACCCTCCGAAAGACAACGGTGGCGGTGAAATCACCAACTACGTGGTGGAAAAACGTGAAGCACGTTCCCCAACATGGACCAAGGTTTCTGGATACGTCACGACACCGTTCTTACGCGTGAAGAACTTGACTGTCGGAAGGGATTATGAGTTTAGAGTAATGGCTGAAAACCAATACGGACAATCAGAACCGGCGCAGACTACTGAGCCCATCAAAGCTAGACATCCATTCGACCCACCAGGTCCACCCGGCGTTCCACGGTCAGTGGAAACGACCGAATCATCAATTACAGTTACATGGACCAAACCTCGCAACGATGGTGGTTCTCCCATCACCGGTTATATTCTTGAGAAAAGGCTTATCACTGAAGATAAATGGACAAAGGCCGCACACGCTCACATTCCAGACACAACGTACAAAGTAACAGGTTTAATCGAGAATCATGAGTACGAATTCCGTGTGTCGGCCGTAAATGCTGCTGGGCAGGGTCCATGGTCGCAGAGCTCGGACGCGATCCGCGCCTGTGCGCCGCCCAACTGCCCACGTATCACCAGCGACCTCAGCTTGCGAGACATCACAGTCATCGCCGGAGAGGAGATCAAAATTACTGTGCCGTTTACTGGCAATCCAAGACCAAAGGTGAGTTTTGTATTAAATTTTTGTAATGAGTTATAAAAATAATTACTTTTAAGTTTTATCTACATATATATATATATATATATATATATCTCTCTCTTTTAAACAACTCAGAGCGCACGAGACACTAGTAGATCTCGATT
>DWGN01000062.1:0-14077 GCA_018247655.1 Euryades corethrus
CTGATCCGGGTGCTTTACGGGGTTTGAGGTTGCGGATGACAGTTACAACCTCGTCGCACGTAATTGCGGGGAGTTCTGCTTTAAGGGGCTCCCGGGAGCGCCTTTCTATTTCACTATCCACCATTGCAAGGTGTATCGGGTCGGGGAGACGAGCGAGAGGTTCTATTGATGGTGTTATAAATGTCCTAAATATGGTGCTAGTTAGGATGGTGTACACCACACAGCATCACTTTGTGCTCGTCTCCGTGAGATGCAAGATTTTAATTATCGACACCGCAGTAATTGCACTAGCTGTAATTCTAACTTGAACACAGTAATATTTGCGTATAAGTCGGTAGAAGTAGAAGTATAGCGCTGGTACTTAGAAGGTTTCGGACGATAAAAATCTACTAGCAGTGGGTGTTATAAGTTTAGTACGGAGTGGGGTCCACTTGATAGAAGGTGAGGGCGTTTCATTCGGTGGAAGACCATATAAATGTCTAACCAAATCACATAAAAATGGTGTGAATGCTAAAAAATTACAAAAGTAAAAAGCTAAGAGGGGGCCCACATTCCGTAGCTGTCCGCGCCTTTAGCATTGCCATCACGACTCGCCAAATCCGGCCCTTTGTTGGAATCACTTATGCCCTTACGAGCGGCGCGGCGTGCGAGCGGGACGGCGGCTGGCGGGCGGCGCGCGCGTGCGAGCGGGACGGCACTACAGAGCTTCCCATTGCTTTTATTGTTACGGTAATGCACGGCGCCCACCGCGCGCCCGCCCTACCCCCGCCGATTTACTCGAATCACTCAATACTACTTGTCCGGTGTAAAGTTTTATGTGGAGCCTTACTGCCCCGCCGGCACACAGCTTAATGTCCTCATTAAGCACCCGCAACGCAACTTGCGCTATTGCTTACAAAGGTTCCACTTGTCGCCTGCATATCAACTCGCACTTGGCATCGCACCTTCATATTCCAATACGCCTACAATTATTACATACATACCGTCAATTCTTATACTGGTTTAGAGGTAAATATTAATATTAATTAAGGTATACTTCAATACTTTCTTTTAAATTTTGTATATCGTTTTATTAAACATGAAAAACATAGTAATAGCTTGTTTCCGCTGTATGTGTAATGATACATCAAAACTTCGCTTCCAAACTCCTGAAGTTTCTGGTGAGTCACTGTTTCAACACCATGTAACTCGATACGATATAACTGTGGGAAATAAAAATTTACTATTTCAACGAAGATAAATGTGGAAACGTTTCATCCACAGTTTACGAGATATTGGATTATTCCAATTCAATATAGCAGCATACAGTTAGAAGTACTTTGAAGTTAAATAATAATAAGTAAATAGTACCTAGTAATACTATTTAAAGTTTAGTAACACATTTAAAAACATAAAGACAAAACAAATTTATTTTCCTAATTAAAAATTAAAATCAGGCACATTTAAGTAATAAGGCGACCTCTTCATTTGTCAAGTATATCATTAAGCACCAATATTCCGGTTTTCTGGTTTAAACTAAATTATTAACTGTAATTTCGCTGCAGCGTTCCCTTGCTAACGAGGTATATATTAAAACATCAGCTTAAATCGTAAAGTAGTCATTTACCAAACCAACAAAGTTAATTGGTTTCCAGTAATAACTCTGAAGCTAACAAATTGAAAGTAACCGAGGAAATAAACTGCAGCGAGGGCACTGTGCGAGTATAAAGTAAGTTAAGTTCACTCGGATCAAGTTGAAGAACATGTATGAAGTTAGAAAAGCGTTATATTTCATTTGATATGTATTGCACATCGCAGCGGTACTATTCCTTGATACATATCTATAGACAATAAAGAACCAACTTTACTGGTGATAAGTCTCTGTTGCCGGAGACGGTCCAGGTAGGTACCGCCGCAGCTCCTATTTCTGCCGCCAAATACTAATGAGAAAACATGACTGTATTCCGACTTGAAGGGCGTTGTAGCTGGTGAAATTACTGAGGTAACGACACTCAACATCATATGTGTCTAAGCGACGAGCACGATGTGGTGCTGTACATACCATCCTAACTAGAGTTACATTGTTATGGGTGAGCGTATCACTTACCATCAGGTGAACGTCTCGCTTCATTTAAAAAAGTCAGCCATTACTCTCGGCATGAAAACCTTAAGAGACTGTAAGCATACACCCAATTGTATGAGGTAGTATGTCCAGATCGGATGAGGGCACGCGCGCTATGCCGCCGATGTCCCCGGCGGATGATTGGATGGGGCGGCGCCAGCTCTGGATTCCTGCAGCTCCCAGCCATCTCATATTGTGAGACAGTACGCTTCATTTGAATATTATATTAAAGTGCTCACATTAGCGCGCGCGTATTCCGATGTGCCCCGTGATCGGAATGGACAACGCGCTCTACATCACACAGCGCTCTACATACTTATAACATAACGTTCTTATTGCTCCGTACCCTCACCGCAGGCACTATGATACAACTAATTAATATCACATATACTTAAAAGCTGTTCATTTTTGGATCATATTGATTTCTTTACGATGTTATCCTTCGTGGAAAGCTCAAGCACAGTAGGGATCTAACCTGCGAAACACATAGTGCGTCCTACAACCTATTAACTGGGCCATATGATACAGTACACATACTAATACACAGTATATATAGTAATACAGTAAACTTCTCGCAAATAGTCAACAAATTAATCACTTAATTATTAATAATGAACTGTATTAATACAAGTAACTTAATAGTAAATTTTCGTCTACAAAGCACGCTCTACATTTATCTACTGCTGCTGTATTGTATATTATTTTTGCCATATCTTCTTTAAGAGATATTTAATGATATTTTGTATATAAATAAGTATTATATGGAAACAGAAATACTTTATTATTTTTAGAAGCATTTATTCTTCCATTCACTATACTAAAACTAAATGTTTTCAGTAGATCATTACGGATCTGTATATAGCATTATTAATTTTTTTAAACTATTACTTAAACATAATTACCATCTAGTAAATCAAATTTATGCCATACGCAAAGTTAGTAAATGCTAACTTTATTTACTTTTTACGAGAACAAATCGTGCTTTAACGACTTCACTCAAGCTTCTTATCGTTTGATGTTAAAAACTGAAATGTGGTATATTGTGATTGTCATTTAATGGTATGCAATGGATGCGGCTGGTAATGATGATGACAAGTTAACTAGTTCTGTGCTGCTGCCTCACGTTAAGATCCGCTTTACAGGACGATGTTTCTCTTGAGATTACAAGAACAATTAAGGCTAACACCTTTAGTCACTACGCGACTAAGTTTTTCCTGCTACATACAATAGAGTACTAGCCAGTGAAAGCTTCATTCAATAAAAAATAAAAGCTTCTTAATTGATTGCTTAATTTCACCGATTTGGTGATTGTCATTAGACTTTGTGTTAGTTTTAAGTAAAATATGAGGATCTGTGAGCGCTAAAAGTTAACCATTGTGTGAGCTGCTATCGGAGATTACTTGAATAATTAATTTTATATATAAAGTCAACTAATATTAAGAGATTAAAGTTGCGCTAAGCTCATATTAAAAATCTTATGAAGAAATGATCATTGATAAGACGCAAATAATGCTGGAGACCGTCTAGGTAGGTACCACCGCAGCGCCTATATATGCCGCCAAATAATAATGTGCAAACATTACTGTGTTCTGGCTTGAAGGGCGTTGTAGCTGGTGAAATTACTGGAATAACGACACTTAACATTTTATGTCTAGGCGACGAGCACAATGTGGTGCAGTACATACCATCATAACTAGTGCCACATTGTTATGGGTGATCGTATCACTTACCATCAGGTGAACTTCTCGCTCGTCTCGTTGCTTAATTTTAATTAAAAAAAAATATTTATCCAACTAAAAGAGAGGTTACCATACGAAATGGAAGATAAAGGAAGTTAGTCGCATTTATATATTAGGTATACCCTGATACGGCGCGAGGTCAACACTTGCTGGAGCTGGACCCCTGCGGAGCCGCAGAGACCTCTCCGCACAAGCCGACAAACAAAACCTCCAACAACTTACTCCGCAACGCCTAATTACACTCCTCGCAACTTCAGCCAGCAGCTCGCAGTAATGAAGCAAAGCTTTGAGAATGTGATGTGCGCAGTGTTACCATCAAACCTTTTTAATTTATGTATTATATACATGTAAACTGGGTCCTTAACGTAGCAGCTGAATACTTAGGAGTTCTATTAGTACACCATTATATTTTCAATATTATTACTCACCTTTAAACCGCTACAAGTTCTTTTGACTCTAAGTGTAAATACTTATAATATATACAAAAGGAGCAGGGTATGAATACAAAATACTCTTGGTGTTGTGTTTACGGTTAGGATGTAGCAGAGCTGTTCTAGCATTACATTTTGTAAAGTATTGCCTAAATCCGATAACCATCCAAATTGTACAATATGAGGCCCCGGAAGTAAACCGTATTTCACCCCTTGAAGCTAGGAAGGAAATAGCTCCCGCTATATGTTCAATGTACTATGAAATTAGTCTCATAAAGTTTTCAGTTTAACCGCAACATTAAAATATTCAGTATAATACATACTTATTGTTATCCATTAAATGTTTATATGATATTGTTTATTTTCATCCAAATTTCATACATTAATACAAATCCAAAGGCGTGAACTGAGTAGCAGTATGCAATGTCTACAGTTTACTGGTGCTTTATTTCTGTTACCGAAGACTGTCTAGGTAGGTACCACCGCAGGTCCTGTTTCTGCCGCTACTATTAGGTGAACGTCTGACTCCTTTGGTCGCTTATTTGAAATAAAATAAAATATCGGGAATTAAAAGACACGTACGCCTAAATCCTATAGTACTGTTAAGTACAGCCTACGCCCATAAATATTTATGGATAGGGGCTTATAAAAGTTATTATTTCAATATTTTCAGGTCATAAGTTTCGGTTAAGTTATATCGGGGGCCGCACTAAAAATTTATTTCACGAGCGGACTTAAACTGGAGCTCCGGTTCGACGGAGCGTTTGCCGTCGCATGCACGTCGCATGCACGTCGCATGCACGTCGCATGCACGTCGCATGCACGTCGCATGCACGTCGCATGCACGCCGCATGCACGCCGCATGCACGCCGCGCTACTAAATTACTTAATGCATCGACCTATAAAGATTTAACGCACGCACACACGCGCGCGCCGGCCACGCCCCCCGCTCGTGCACACGCGCCGCGGCGCCGCTGTGTGCGTGCGCGTTAACAGCGAGTGAAATATGTGAGTAATTTCTCTTACTTACTGTTTATTTACGGAGGGCTCGTTGTATTGCAGATCGAACGGCTCCGCTCGCTCTACCCGCAATCAATTACGCGCTCGCGCTTCCTTTCAGCGCTATTTAAGATTTTTAATAATGCCCACTGCGCACGGACCCCGGGGAGAGAGATATTTTATTTTTTTCTATCAGAATTTCAAAGTTCCGTCATATCGACAATTACAAGCGTCATTAGAGAGGAGAAAATTGACGCGAATCAAGTTTTCCTTTTCCATTTAAGATTGACAATGGCGCCCCCATTTCCCTCGCGCCTGTCCTCCCGCCCTCCGCCCTCGCGCCCCACGGAGCTCGCTACGCGGAGGGGAGGGACGCGGGGGTGTGTGGGCGGAGGGTTGAGTGCGTGCCGCAGCCTTAAAAAGCGGCGCCGCGGCAGTCGCAGAGCACTCGCCGCTCGCCGCCCGCGACGGACGGTGGTCCCGCGACAGCCGTGCGATGCCCGCGCCGACACGCTCCGCGCCGCGACCCACGACCGCACGTAACATGCACCACCACACTTAGCAGCACACGTCCGCTGCACCATCATAACTAAATTATATATTTTTATACATCGGAGCCCGTTATGCTCATTATACTGTATATATATTTAATATAACCGCAGTGATAAGAAGACGGCAACATGAATTTCCTAGGTGAGTACACTACATTGCTTACTCTCATTGCATTATCTTCCACAGGCAGCAGTAAGGAGCACGGATGCAGTCTACACGTAAAATAATAATTTTTCTCCATATTAAATTATTTCAATATATGCTGTTTAAGCTGAAAAATCAAAGACACTTTCACCATTAAATTATTCTTTAAAGTAAACGTTAAATTTGTCGGTCATTTATTCAATTCTTTTTATATATTAAAATCCTAACTGTGCCTACCCCGTATGTAACGCTAAGCACACAAGTAATGACTCAAGTATTTCTAAAGCAATTTAAGTTGATCGCAGTGGGCGCCGCGCAGTTTCCCTCGCCCTCGTATTTTCCAAGCAAATATTGCTTCAAGTGTTCAATGTTTAATTAAATTAGCTGATCGCGTGCCCGGGGAGCTTATGACGCATTTAATAAATAGAAAAGAGTTTTTTTTTTAATGAAAAAATGATTTATTCCACTTCTCATATAGACTCTTTAAATAGAGTAACACCGCATTCCGTTCATGTTCCGGTTTAAGTTATGCTGGAGCTAATGAAATATCTTATCCATTAATCCTCAAAGGTAGGAGACATGGACGTGGTTTTTCCTTTGCAAAGTATCATTACAACGGCCAAATTTCGTATTGGTATCTTTTAGGATCTAGGATTACGCAGTAAGGTGGGCTATTGTTTAAATGACTGCATAGAGTTTAAGAAGCATATTTCTTTATTTCTGGTTGTGTACGCGCCTGACCGAGTTTCTCCAAGGGTGGAGCGGTTGGCAGGCTGCCGAGTGTGCCGCCAGCCGCTGCTGCTGCACCGAACCAAATGTATTATGTGGCGCCCCCAACTCGCACCCCCATACGAGACCTGTCTGATCAAATCGCACATCTATCCTAATATATCAAATGTAAAGTTTAACTAAAATTTTAGAAAGAACTGTAAAATGCTGCTAGTTTTGCAAGCGATAGTCCTCTTGCCAAAAACCGTATTATTTCTAACGCTATAGCTGGTTACACGAGATATAATACTTTTCTTATCTTGACGGTCTGCAAAAGTTAAGGACTTTGATTCACTCGTCATAGGACCTCCTTGTGTGATACCATCCGAGTACCAGCTTACAAGTAGCATAAGTCCGAAAGCTCAAATCTCTAACGCTTCGATATGTTGTCTAAGATATACTCCATGTCTCGTATCCGTAAAGAAGGAGTGGCTAAACATATCTCATCTTCTGACGATTAGTTACGTTATAGACTTTTTCTGTACTCTTTAAATGACGTACATTCTATGTACCTTATTCAATATGCTCTCTATTTTCCGCGTGGAGATTCTTGCTTGTATTCGATTTAAAAGACACCAAGAACTCAAGGCTAGGCACGGCAAGGCAAGGCACTCCCTTCTAAGACTTTTTTATGATAAATTGTCTACAAGGGAATTCCATATTGTGCTTAGGCACTGTTTCAATTTATCTTGGTAAAATGAATGCTGGTTGTAGGAAGAAATCATAGCTGCATAATATCAGGGAGTGGGATATCGATTACCACTCAAGATACAGGATGAAACATGATGAGCTGACCGCAAATCTCAGTTAATCAGAGGACCTCAAAAGACGTAACATCTTTTATACAAGCATAATACCATGCGGTGTAAAATATGATATGGACAACTAGAAGACGGATAAAGTCGTGGTGTTGTGTACATATTCTAAAAGCATTTCATTGTAAGCCTATCTACACAGGGAGCTCGTGCTTTTGTTACTCGATCGAAAATAAACATACGGCAAGTTTTTATACAATTTGGTGTTAAAACATATACTGCTGTAACTCATTTATATCATGGCCCTCGCAGCCGGATAACGCTATCAGTTATAAAGTGTAATTCGAGATAGAACGCTACTTTATACAGACAGGCGTTGTTAGTTAAATTAGAGGCTTTACAAACGAGTCCGCGATGTACAATTAATCTATATATTTCTGTACTAAGCGATTAGTTTAATCGTACTAATTCAGATAGATTGGTCGCTCGGCGCTACATCATCCCTGAAAGAATTACTTCTTCTCGCTTTTGCTGTTCTTTATAAATGGATCTGCGTAATATCGATATAAATCACAAGTCGTTGTCTAGACGTTTCACATAAAATACTTCTTTAGAAAGTATTATAATTTGCTCATAGAGAAAACTTAATGATTTAGCAGTAGTCATGTTGAAACACGTAGATATTTCGAGTATTGCAAAAGCTCTGCCACCGAAGACCGAAACCAATTTATTGCTTCAATATTGACCCGGCTACGAACTGAACGATCTACGTGAAGCATTTTCCACATAGAAACTGTAATTCGGATCGTTCGGCTCTAACTGAATTACTCATCCCGGGACGCTGCTGGCCTCTCCTGGCACCCAGCCACATGAGCTAATTATTAAAGGTAATATTATAAAGTATAAACTCTCGGCCTGAGGTCAAATAATGTCGGTCGCTGCTAACGGTTCATTATTGAACAGTTAATATCATTAACCATCAGATTAAACATTTAGGTCGCAAGGTTTATAATATTAAAATATAGAGAAATAGAAGATAGTCAGGGTTTTCTCAAAAAATTATATCCTTTCTCTACCATGCCGTCCGGTGCTCTCATGTCCACAAGAATCATTCCTTTTCATCGCTGAACGTAATCCTATCCTATTCTTTACCAAGCTACCATCAATGTGCTTTTATGTTAGTAACTTAATAGTACATTAATATTATAATAAATTAAATGAATATTAAGTACCTTAATAAGTCGAATATAATATAAAGCCTACTTAAAAACATTATAATACTTATATTCTAAAAAGCCTTTTGGTCGCGTTTTATCTCATACGTATAACTCTACCGCGACTTGGGTCTACGCTATCTGCACTTTCCTACGTCGTAGTAAAAAAGCTACGGCGTAGAATAAAAGCTACGAATGGGCTTTTATATATTGAAGAAGTTCCCAAAAAGTCTTAAAGTAATTATAAGTATTTGTAACAGTTCTAAGTAACGTATTGCGAAATGTAATCGCTATACACGTATATAAAATGTATTATATAAGAAATCTATTATATAAAATCTCTTGCTCTTTATCAAAAAGTAACATTAATGCAAAACTTAATAACTTAACTGAATCTAAGTATTAATGCTCTTCGGTTTTGTACAATTAATGAAACTTAATAAAATATCGCTAGCTGAGATGTATCATTGCTCTATAAAGCAATAGTTCCCTTTGCAGTAAGAGAGAGATGTTAATTTTTTTATCTCATTTTTTAGGCAAACAAGTAAACAGTTCATCTGATAGGAAGTGACCACTGCAGCCCAAAGACAATCGCAAACCTTTAGGGGTTGCTTCTGCGTTACCGGCCATTAAGGATATTGTATTCTATTCTCTTGATCTTATTTCTCTATCTATCTGAATAAAATCTCGCTAGCTCAGTAACTTCACCTGCGATAGCACCGTTCAAGGAATTTATTTAGAAACTGTTTATTCGTTTAACTTTATCCCAATATTACTGAATATCCCAATTTCGGTAGTGGTTACGTCGGTTTGCTTTGGAGCTCATTCTGTTCACATTCCCATGCAACATCTAACTATTGTAAACAAAAACTTTTATATACCTCAAAGTATATAGTTTTAGACAAATAATACGCTTTTCACGATGCAGCCGAAACGTTCTCATTTGCAGCATTTGTATATTTGAAAATAACTGTTGAACAAAACATTCAAAATATTGCAAAAACTGCAAACTTTTTCTATTTACGTACTGAAGTAACATCTTGCTTTACGATGTGTTGTCTTCCTATTAGTTGTTTCGTTCTTTTGTAATAGTTTTATCTCTAATTTCAACTCTTTTTACATTAACATCAAATCATTTTATACTAATATAATTTCACCGCTTAGTATATACCGCTTAGTATATTACCCTCAAATGCTAATTTATTATTCACCTCCTTCAATACCACAATCCATACTTATTTCTCAATTGGTGGTCGGAGCGATACGTTTCCTTTCTCATTTCCTCCCATTCCTATCAGATGCTAATTCATCATTGTCTAACACTGCATATCCTCTCTTACACTATACATACATCGTTTCTTTGGTCTTCCTCTTCCTCTCCATCCAAAAACATTTACACATAAAAGTTTTTTTCTCCCAACGCAAAATATGTCCGCAGTACAAACGATTTCCTGTCAACTTCTTTACCACCGATGTCACTTCAATCAATACATATATACAAATATATATATACATATATATACTGTGGTTATCCTAATTAGCGCTACATTATTAGGCAATGTGTAGAACTCGTTACATGGTCGTAAACATTATTCTATACAGATTTATACATTTCATAATAATGTATCGCTAATTAAGATAATCACAGTACAGTTATCTTGCCGCATTTATATAAAAGATAATGTATATATAAAGTAAATTATTTTGTGTCTACGAAAATTGCTATATATATATCGCTGATTATCACAGCATGTCCATTACACACCGCAACTTTTCTTATTTGCTATGGACATATTATCAAAATGCAGTAATGTACTAATTTTACTGGTGGTAGTGTCTCTGTTGCCGGAGATCGTCCAGGTAGGTACCACAGCAGCGCCTATTTCTGCCCCTTAATAGTAATGTGCAAACATTACTGTGTTCCGACTTGAAGGGCGTTGTAGCTGGTGAAATTACTGGGGTAGCAACACTCAATATCTTATGTGTCTAGGCGACGAGCACAATGTGGTGCTGTACATACCATCTTAAATAGCGCCGCATTGTTATGGGTGAGCGTATCACTTACCGTCAGGTGAACGTCTCGCTCGTCTCGTTGCTTAATTTCAAATTAAAAAAAATGTAATGTCCTCAACTGCTTTAACTCTTCCCGATGCCAACTACAATCAAGGAGGCCGACGCCCGCCTTAATGCACCACTTTCTGGTTGATGGGAATGTAAGTCTTAAATTTGCAGCCGCTGAGTGCAGCCGGAGGCATTACTTTAAAAGCACTCGAAGCTAATGTACCCTCGATTGGAGCTTTTCGAATCTAACAAATGAGAAAAGCTAACGGAACGTATGCAAGCTGAAAAGCGACGGGAATATGATCCAATACACTCGTGCACTTAAGGAGCTGCCGCCGCCCTCCCGCCGCCCTCCCGCCGCCCTCCCGCCGCTCTCCCGCAGCTCTCCCGCAGCTCTCCCGCCGCTCTCCCGCAGCCGGGACAAAGCCGAGCGTCTCGAGTCTTAGAGCAAACTTTTTAACGACCCACCGAAAAAAAGAAAGCTTTCACAAAAGCGCTGCTGCCCATTACGCCGACATATTTGTCCCGCTAGGAAGCTATAGTGTAGAGTGGGACGGGTGCTGTCCAAACAAACTACACAGATATGCTTTTAGCGGCGGCGGGACCGGATTAAAGCATCGACACGCGACCAGAACGAGCTGATGCGGCTTACCTGCACCCAGCTGCTGCTCCCGGAGACCAGGAGAAGCTGCAGCATTCATACCAATTATGTCCCAAACCTCTGTTAGGTTTAATATTAACTTTCAATGAATATATTCTAGTAACCTTTTCACATTAAGTAGAGTCAATTGTCATCTTAACAGGCTTTGTTTCCATGCACCTATTCATTATTTCTTTGGCTTTCCCTGTCATCATATTTATCCACTTTCACAATGATAATTATAAATAAAAGCACACGAACTGGTTAAACGTATTTTCTTGTTGCCTCTCCGCGCCCGGAGCTCGGCTATTGTACTCCGAGAATAGCACGGCTTCTATCTTAGACGGATAAGTTTCATTTAAGTATATCTCAACGAAAATCATAATAACTTTTACGGAAATTCTTTTTATTAAAATATTTTCTCTTAAAACATCAATTTTTATATTATAAAAGGAGAAAAGAGATTAACGCTTTCCGTCATAACGAATTGTCATGTTGACTGGCGCTGTCGACTTGTCAGTTAATGTTTTCACTTGACGTGGCTCTGATCCGAGCTAAACTTAGATCAAATATCAATATTAAAACTTTTAAATATTTCTTTTTTAGATTACAATATAGTATTAATAAACCTTACAAACGTAACCGTGATAGTTCAGTTAATAAAATGATCGAAAGCGCTATACGTCTTGATAAGTCGCTAGTTCGATTGGCAGCTGTACTTTTGCAACATGATGGATGAAAGCTATAAGGTCTCTTACTGTGTGAGAAGGCTTCGAATTCCAGCAGTGGGATCATTTAGAGAGTTTTTTGTATTATATATTAAATAAAAAGAACACTATCTCTTTACAGGACTGTGCCACCGCAGCACCTATTTCTGCCGCCAAAGAATAATGTGCAATCATTGTGTTCAGGTTTTTGAAGGTCATTGTAGCTAGTGAATTAACTAGGGTAACGGGAGTCGACGTTTTCTGTCTAGAGGCGATGAACACAATGTGGTTTATACACCATACAAACTGATGTCACACTATTATGGGTAGGCGTCTCGAGTACCGCTGATATTTCAACATTTTTCGAAAACTTCTATATATTAATTTATACATCCTTTCATAATAATTAAAGTTAAGAAACATATCGCTATAAAGAAGAATCAAAAATAGGAAAAATATGCGTTTTGTAAATCTGGTGCAGTTAAGGCATTTTTGTATTACGATGATTGACTAACACCGGGGCAAGCGTTGGTCCACCTTCTAAAGGAAGGTGTTGTTGATGTGTTGGTGCTTGTCTTATCAACTGTTCTTTCTTTCTTTTATGACGCGCAATGAGCATACCAAGAGGAAAGTAATTCCACCATTTGCAAGTTCACATGCAAACCTATCCGCGCGGTATCCAATTAAGCCGTGCAAACAATGGTCCCGCGATAAAGTATCCCCGGCTCTGTTTGGATTCGATTAATACATATATAAACTGATTGGTTGAGGGTCCGGTTCAGGCTCCGGCGCTCGTAGTTTTGAAAATGACTACTTGTTTAATCTACAGCCGCCATAAACCTGTTCCACGACCACAATCGATCCGGTAGGCACGCCCGCTGGATATGCGCAAATACTGAAATACAAAATGGCGGTAATAAAACCTCCTATTATATGATTTATTGGACATTGTGTATACACGTCGCTCCAATGATTTATTCATTATAGTTTACATCGCTGGTTTAGTAAAACAATACGTTTTAGATATATTTATATATACAAGAAATGGTGATGAGTTAACAGTGATGAATAAGGTTCTTCTTGTATTATTATGAGACGATATACGTCCTCTTTTGATCTTGTATATTCATAATGAAAACCTTAATTGTTATAATTATCATTTTTTAATTAGAACGCGGACGGAGTTAGTAGGATTATTAAAATTACTAAGCGATTAGGTAAGGTCGGAGCAAGTCGTTGACAATCCGATTAGTGAGGCCAGCAGCGTCGCCGAGACCCCGCACATTACTGAATCATAATTATAATTTAGATTAGCTGAAATGGTAAATGAAATTGAAAAAATAAGGAGCCTGATTAAAATTATAAGCAACTGAATAAGTTTCTCAAGTATTAATTGGATCATTTAATACTTACCTACCCAAAGTTTGCCTTAGAATTGTTCAGACGCAATGCCTACATCATGGTTATAGGATAGGAATCTATAACGCTGCACCTGATGGATGAAAAACAAGTCCCAACAAGTTTACGACTTTCTTAACAAATTTGCCGCTAAATAAAATGGCTCGGTAGATAAATTTTAAAATAACTGTTTGATAATACTAGTTTTTCTATTAGATGTTTTTCTTTAATCCTTTTGAAATTCAATTATAATACACATGTGGGATCTTTCTAAAATAAATATCGGATAACGTCTATAAACTTTAATTCGTCTTTCAATTGTCTTATCAAACAAATTCTTTTCATAGTCCATTCGTTGTCTCTTTCCCTCATCCGCTTTTGTTTCCTTCACATTTCTTACGTTCCGATCCTTCCTTTAATGCATTCATCATTCTATCATACCGCATACGTTCCATTACCACATATATATATAATGATATAAATATCGTTTCTCTTAGACGATTAGAAATAAAGACGATATCTGCGTTTCTCTGTAAAAACAAAAGATTTATTTACAATATAAGCTATT
>DWGN01000063.1:0-14072 GCA_018247655.1 Euryades corethrus
CCTTTTATATATCTCTTTTAAGATTATTACAACAAAAATAATATTTACTAATGATTATATATATATGATATACGATTGCTTTAAATTCAGTTTTGTTTTGAAATACAACGAGTCTATGTTAAATTGAATTTAAAAATGTGGTATTAGGTTAAAAATTTGCTTAACGTTTGTTCACAATATTCTTTTATATTCCCTTGAATATCTGTTCACTAAATGGATGCTTGTTAAATTATTATATTGGGCGCCATCGCAATGCGTAGACGGTCTATACTTAGATATCCATAGACAATTATTACCTTTTTCTTTTGAAGCTTTGTAACGAAGTGGCATGAAATTCTAATCTGTGTTTAACGATTGTTTTACGGCTCACAGTCACTGCCGGAGATTATTTATTGCCCAGCTTAGAGCAGCTTCCGATCGGCTGTTCAGCTCAACGGTGACGATGCATTAAAATGTTATAAACTCCGGGAATTTCTTATCACCACCATAAACTTAAAACCGTATAATTTAAAGAAACTCTTAATTGGGGACAAATTTAATGGTGACATTGTACTCTCATTTATGGCGGTAACAATAACGACGAAGAGGAAAAAAAATCTCGCTTTATTAAGATTTAATTTAGATTAAGTAAACTTGATCTTGACTTATTATGGAGAATTTCTGTGCAGTTTTTAACACGGATCAGAAAACATAAATGTTGGTGCTAGTGTATATTAATATTTTAATAAGAATCAACAATTTATATGGATATATTAAATTTTAGTTCTTTACCAATGTAAGGTTTGTAAAGTTTCAATAAACTGATTCGTAGATATTATATTAGTTTGTTATTGAAACAAATAAAAATGGTTGTATTAACATCATGTATAGATATCAATAATAACATTTTCGTTATAAAGAATTGCTAAAATGTAGCTCATAAAACTTTATGGTATAAGTTATGTTTAAAGTTTGGTTCTTTTAATTTTAAGTTATAGTGGATTAGATTTGTTTGCTTAAAAATACTTATAACGTTTCAGCATCATCGTGGGGACAGTCACCACCAGAAGAGGCTGAAAAGGCTAAGCTGATCCGTCAGCCGAAACGCGACGAGTCCGGTAAACCGCACATCAAGAGACCAATGAACGCTTTCATGGTTTGGGCGAAAGATGAGCGCCGAAAGATCCTAAAAGCATGTCCAGATATGCACAACTCGAATATATCTAAGATACTAGGAGCCAGATGGAAGGCCATGTCCAACGCGGAGAAACAACCCTATTACGAGGAACAATCGCGTTTATCCAAATTACACATGGAGAAACATCCTGATTATAGGTAAATAATAACTTAATTCATTCAAATGTGATTGTCTCATAGTTTTAATTTTAAATTATAGAACTACACTTAAGACGAGAATTTAATATTTTCATTATATCTTTTACACCCTACTGATGGTCGGTCTCTGTTGCCGGACACCGTCTAGGTAGGTACCATTGCAGCTCCTATTTTTGCTGTCAAATAGTACTGTGTAAACATCACTGTGTTCCGGTTTAAAAGGCGTTGTAGCTAGTGAAATTGCTGGGGTAACAAGACTCATTATCTTATGTCTCAAAGTGACGAGCACAGTAATTACCATCCTAACTAGCACCACATTGTTGTAGGCAGGCGTATCATTTACTATCAGATGAAGGTCTCGCTCGTCTCGTCGGTTAGTTGATTTAAAAAACACTATGCTAAGGTTTTATATTTCGACACTGTTTTTAGTAAATACACAAATCATGTAGTTTTATTTATTTATATATAAAAATAAAATTAAATTTTATAGGTACCGCCCAAGGCCGAAGAGAACTTGTATAGTCGATGGTAAGAAGATGCGGATATCGGAATACAAGAACCTAATGCGCACGCGCCGACAAGAAATGCGACAGCTGTGGTGTCGGGATGGCGGCAGCGAACTCGGCTTCCTACCAACGCTCCCATCGCCTGGTCCTTCTAATACTTCCCCACCACCAAATGGAGGAAACTACATGAACCCCGCCTTTTCTCCACCTCTATCGCCTCGAGAGGAAGATTGAGGTACGGCGCGCGGCTGGCCTTACCCGCACGCCGCGCCCCTCCCACTGCCTCCCTCCCACCATCCCTGGTAACGCGGTAAGACTTAAGAACGATAGAAGACTAAGAAATGAATCTCATCAATGATTTCGTTCTAGTTTTCCATTTAAGTGTATTGATGATTAGATTGAAATTGAATAAATATCGACTTTAGTACCCTCTAGGTATTTTCAGTATAGGTTGTCTTTGAATGCCAGTGTCGCAATCGGATCTCTTTTATATAAATATCTAATTATTATTATGAGATTATTCCATTAGAGGTATAAGAAATCCTAGGAGCACATTTTTCCTTATAATCTTATTGAAAACGTTTCTCCTCATTATATTCGCATCGCCTTTCTTTGGATTTGGTGCACTCATAAAAAAAACGATATGTGTCAACTACGTAGGTAATAAACCAACACATAGAGAATTAGAAAAGAAATGTACATAATAATTAAGCCGATTTATTGGAATCGTGTAAAATAGGTCTATATCACATAAACGGCAGGTAATACCTTTGTAAATAAGCACATCTGTAGATAGATTAACTGTAATTTCGATTATTTACATTCAAAATATTACTAGATTTAACATATTACAATTTAAGTGGTAGTATCTACTTGACATATGTACTATCGTGTGGCCATGTATAAATTTTAATTAAACCCTAATCTACCTATGTTATATTTAGATGTTCTAGAAATAAGGTACTGAAATGTATCAAAACCAAAAATTTGAAGCGGAATGCTTGAAAATTTATGTGTTTAGAACACAACTGTTTAATTGAATCCAGTGATAGGTGTATCATGGTAACATTAAATACATAAAATACTCATAGACATACCCAAGATCTGTATCGGGGCCTGTATTAGAAAAGACGCGGGTGCGTATATATATATTTCGGTATATTCCTTCGAAATTATAAACTATAGCAAATTAAAAATATTTTATTGCGTGAATTCGATTGTATAAACAATTTCGCTACGCTGATATCTATGCATGTGGTCAATTTGACAAATGGTCAATTCGTTATGCGATTGAAAACGTCTAAGTTTTTATCAATGCTTGGAAAAGCCCACCGAAAAGTGTGGGTATTATACATAATCAAAATCGAAAAAAAAATTCGCTTTATCGAATCGTGCAATTTAAATTAGTAGAAATAATCACTAATCTATAGTAGGGACAAGCATAATATGTAGTACGTAATACTTAGTTGAGTGATAAAAAACAAAGTTGTACAGATAATGTAGAATGGAGAACGTTTGGTGGTTGATGTCGTTGATTGCCATTTTAGTTTTGTTATTTATTTTTCTAATTATATCTCTTACCTTTTTTTTGTTTTCTTATTGTGATGTTGGATATACGCCTGCACGTTTGTGAAGATTGTTTTTTTTTGTAATATACATTATAAAACGTAAATGTCTGAATCAATTTTAATGGTTTTTTGTTACGCGTTAGCGTCCATTTTTGTTGAATTTTCGGTGTGCCGTCACCTTGTTACTTTATGCCAGTAAAATGTATATCACACGTGAAAATAATGTTAACAATGTAAGCATAAATAAATTATTGTGTACGTGAAATTTAATGTCTTATGGATTATGTAGTGTGTAGTATTATATAGTTAATGTATAAGGTTTTGAAGCAGTGGAGTTAAATTATTTATTTTTTATGTTGAACCCCATTTTGTAAATATGGCGATATTTTGATGTAAACGTTAGTAATTGTGGTTATTTAAATGATCGATACTTAATAAGTATGCAAATCGCACATAGATCTCGATCGACATCATACTTATTATTTATTTAGACGCCGTAAAGGAATCTGTATATACCTTACACCTTGCCATATATTTACGTTTTGTAAACGCAAAGCCTACTTCAATATGAAAAATAACATGTACTTAAAAATTACATCAAGTTACGTTTTTTTATTATTTTTTTAACAAAGTATTTTTTAAAAAGAGATTGAGACATTATTTTGTTGACTACCCCATAGAGCATATATAAGTAGGTAAAATTTAGGTTTTAATACCTGTTAGGTATAAACCAGGTCACATTATTCAAAAATTGTGCCAAAACAAACGTTTAATAAAAAGTGAATGATAAAAATTTGCGTTGCTTTATTTATTTTCAATCATCACATCCCAACATTGACTGCTGGATCCCAACAACGTTGTCGCAACGAGCATGGACCCTATCTCTATCTAAACTACATGTCGACTTGGATACAAACCAAAAATCTGTGTTACAAGATTAACGATTGGCCGTTATGCCTTGATGCATATGCATTGATTACACGGGCGTAAAATAATAAATGATCTTTATTTCAATATTACATTTAATAATACACAGGTATGAGAATAAAATAAATATGTACAAACATTAATAAACTTTAGATATGACTAAGGTTGATTTACATTTATTAATAAATCATAAATAATTTTGTACAATAAACTGAATATCAACTCGTTTTAAGTACAAGTACAAGGTATATGTATAAAAAACTACTTTAACGTACTTATAAGTAGAAAAGGCTTTAACAAAATTAATATAATTTTACAATGAATAATACAAATATAACTCAACAAAGCAAGACCAGAAGGAAATGATACGCCCGCCTATAAAACGCGACGCAAATGAAGATAATATACAACATTTAATTATAATCGCCATGAGTACCTTAAAAAATTCCTAACTACATCGTTCTCTTAAAACCAAAACTAAAAATGTTTGGATACTACTGCTTAGCTGCAAAAGGAGAAGCTGCCGTGATACCTAGACGGTCTATGGTAAATAAAACTTAACACCAGTTAAAGTTAATTTTAAAACATTACATTTACAATAACAATCTTTTCTATCAAAAACAGAATAACAAAATACATTATTAAAATATCCACTTATTTGCAACGTTATAATTTAAACGTATATTAAACTGAACAAAGTAAAAGATATTTTATAAATTCATCCTAAACCTCCCATGCTTTTAACTAAGAATTAGGCCATAAAGGTTAAAGCGAGATTGCCCTGTATACTATATGTATCTCATATATTGACAGCAAGAACATAGCGAAGCTGGTATTTCAACAGGTTCATTGCATGAGAATGGTAACTAGACAAGCTGGATCTAATAAACCCTGACTTAAAAAATTTTGGGCAGGCGACATCTTCCTAGCGTGAATGTTCTGCTCGTCGCAATAACAAAATAATCACATCAACTGTTCTAAAGCACAAAAAGTAATCAATGATTATATAAAAATTATTTATCATCCTAATTTATATTGTTTAATAAAAGTAGAGAATCATCGTTGTAGGGCACAGGATGGACAAAGTTTGACACCATTCAAATCCAAACAGGCTCCGTGAAATGTGCTGCCACATTTAAAAGTCCATAAACCACCGTCTTTGATCAAAAAGTCGTTTTGCAATGGCAACCCGCACAGAGAGCAATCGCTAACATCTTCAAGTACTTCAGACATACACTCCAGTATGTCTCGTAGGGTTATATTTAAATTTTCTTTGGACTTGTACATTGAAAGTAGTTTCTTTCGAACTAGCTTCAAACCCCAGTCAGTTGACAAGGCGGCCACAGTAACCGGCAAAGCTGTATTCTTTACATGACCGTTTTTTGCGCATCTAAGTAGCTGATAAATCTATAAAAAAATAACAAAAAAATATTAACATACCAATATTTTTTTAAGTTATACAATCAATTTTACCAAATGAAGCTTCTTGCTTCAAGAAGGCAACAAATAACAGACAAGATATAATTTTTAACATAAATATAAATGAATTAATATAAGTAGTCTAGTAAATGAAGCTGTATACTATGTAAGAAGAGGCCTAGAGTTCTTACATTGGGAGCATTACAAAAACTATTTATTATTATTCGTCAGGGTCTTTACTTAGGTTTTAAAATAAAGCAGGAGCACCGTTTAACATCAGATGATTCTTGTTTTAACAGTAACTGAATGTAAATAAAAAAAATTACCTCCATTCTGGATTCCTCGAATTCATATGAACTGTATACGGTATCAACAAGCTGTGTAACTATAGTCACGTCATATCTCTCATACATCGACACAAGTAGACAAGTATGGTAGAATTTCATGGTAATTGCTCCCATGTCTATCAGATCTGCATGCTTCTTCATCACCTCCACGGCATTCTTCCCGCCCACAGACTTTATTATAAGTGAACCGAGATCGTCCCAGCTTAACATGTCTTTAACAGATATATGGTCAAACTTCTTGTTACAATTCAGACACATGTTCGCGTGTAATACCGCGTACAACTGTATAGCGCGATCCCACGTATCTAATGTGAACTGTGGCAGGAACGAATGTAACAAAGACTCATCAAGCATCTGCAAGAGAATCCTTAAAACATTCAACAGGTCCTCATTTCTTCGCAGATATAATATTTTTCTCCACAAATGTGGCATCTTTTTGCATATATCATAACACTGCTCTTTAGTTTGACATGACCACTGCCTCTCTATGAACTCGTCTATCAACTCTGAAAATGCTGGTGTTTCATTGGTTCGTGCAAAAGGTAATGGAAATCCACACTCACAACCAAGATTTGACAACTTATAGGTTTTTATATTCATTGATATGCAGGAATCGACAAAGTACTTATAAAGCTCTTCATCATCTATTATGGCATCAAGCATTTCACACTTCTTAGTGGAGAGATTTAAATATGTTAGAAATATATTATTAGGCACAAACTTAGATTCATCTAAAGCTCCAACTGAAACACAATATTTCTCCAACAATAGCATGAGTTGGTAGATTTTACTAATATCACAGGCATACCCCTCAATTATAGCGGTTAAATTCGTTTGCTCAGATTCCTTATTCACTAAACTTAATCTATGGTATTGGTACAATGATCTACACACTTTATCAATATTAACACTATTATTGTCCGTTTCTATGGCTTTTTGACTAGAATCCTTAAAAATAATTTCATCAAACATAGGTAATTTGTATTCAGCAACAGTTTCCTCCTCATATGACAACTTTCTTGATTGTGTATTATTTTCTTGTAGTGTTTTTGTCACCAGTGTTTCTTGAAAATTTTGCTTTTCACCTCCAAAATGCTTCACTTTACCTTCTATGTCGTCCCATTTTTCCTTTAACAATTTCTTACTTGAACTGAATTTATCTGCCATTGCACCACTAATTCCTTTTAATGCTTGCAAAGTGTCAGGCGGAAGTGTAGCAAATATGTTATCATCACCAGCTTTAGCTTCACTATTGTCATCTAGCATTGTTTGTGCCTGATACGTATTATCTACGACGTATATACCAGATTTCATCTGAGTTGCTTCACTACATTTTAAGCCATTAAACTTTTCCATAATATTATTAATTTTATTTGTCAACTCCTCATTTTGTAGTTTATCTCTCAATCCAGCCAAAACACTTAATTTAGGTGACAAATTACTTGACAGCAAATAATCACTATACAAGGCACACAATTCAGCACAAAGCGTATATTTCCCGTCTAAATAACATTTAACTAAAAACTTGTCGAGCTTCATAAAATTCAAGTGAATGACAGAGCCCCTACTAAGCCATAAATATAAATTATCATGGCAAATTTTACAATCTATAATATCATTATATTCATCATACCATACAGTATTGTCTAGATTATTTATGTTTAAAAAGTACAAACTGTGTTTATTGAAGGAGAAAATGGCACCATTAATCCAATATAATTTTGAAAAATTCACTGACTGTCCTTTACCATTTTCATCTAGATTCATTATAGATATGTTTTCATCATTATAAGATTCCATTGTAACTAGTTTCATAGATTGTTTTGCTAAAACTTGCTTAAATTGATGAGTTCTTCGAACCATACCATCAACGGTAGCTTCCCATAACCTGGATGAAGGCCTAGCACAGTATATGAGAGTATTAGAAAATTGCTCCCCAACAGTAAAGCCTGCTTCGCCATCCACTATGTTATATTTTTTTAATTCAGTGTAATCCTGTTGATTATTTTGAGGTGAACCATTGACAGTATATTTCTCTTTAGTAACAAAACAGGCTCCAAATTCACCGTCTCGCAATTTTTGCCCAATTTGTCTGTATTGCTCCTTGGTAATGTTACAAATGTAACAACGGGTTAGAGTAGATACAAGCAACATACAATCTTTAGTATCTAACTGACAGATTCTTGAATCCAGACTTAAAATTATTTGAGATGAACTTTGAAACATAGTTTTGGCCTGTAATAAAAAAGAACATCAAATACAAGATTACGCATAGCTCTCTAATGTTTTGCAAAACCTGGGCTTGGGAAGTGTTCCTCACACAGAATCTGCATAAAATATATTTCATTATCTATGAATTGCTGAACTGATGCTTTTAGAATTCCTTTGAATACAAAATAACTGTAACCGAAATTTTTGGTACTAATTTACCATGGCTAACAGTTATCTTTTTGTCCATCTAATGTTAAGACAGTGAGACATGAAAATGTATCACACAAGACGAGAGTACTGCAGTTGTAAGGACAAATTTACGAGATTTACAGTTAGCGCAAGTAAAAACCTTACTCCCAAAGGAAATGAAGTATTTCCTAAATTGTTTAATTGTTCGTAGAACATTGAGTAATCATAGGAAGTTTGTGTCTACATAAACTGATATTTCTTTACAGAAACAACTATTTTATAGAGAAGGTGAAAAAGAAACCATTTTATTTTTTACCAAACATAACTCGTGATTTTGTCTCTATATGAGAATAAAATTATTGCCAAAAATCAATATCAAAAATATTGAATCAATTAAAATTAATTTGCAATATATTAAATGAAAAAAATGTCTTAAAAGCAAAACTCACAATAAAACTTTGTAACTGAAGTACAGATACTCTCCCAACATCATCACCATTAAATAGCATGTTGCCACTCCAAACCATTGCTGTAATTTCGTTTCCATGGTGCTCTTTTGAAGCAGTTGTTGAATATCCACCACTAAGCCCTTGATCACATTCAGTTACTGTAACTACACCTTTTCCATTTGCAAATCCAATGTGTTTTCCATCTGTAGATATTGCTAGGCGTGTTATAGGACCATCCTGTAAAATACATTAATCAAGTATATAGCAAAAATATTTTACATTTTCATATTCTACATAATCATCCATAACAGGTAAAAGACTATCACATATATTCTTCACTTATTGAATAAACACATACAAGACAAAAAAAACAAAACATCATACATAATACAATGATTAATCTATTAAAAAAACTCATTTTTTAATAGATCCATTATGAACTAGATGAATTGGTTGACCTTGCCGAACTTGATCTGTTCACAACAAAGTTGCACACTTTCAAATCTTTACTTAATAAGCACTGGTTCAATAACAATTGAAAATAGTAGTTAATTAAACTGTTCCACAATCCTTTATGGTGTAGCAGACAAGTGTTTTAAGAAGATACATATATGCAAAAACATAAATGGAGATTTACTTTTGTAAATAGAAACTTACTATATATATCATTTCATTACTCAATGATAGTTTTCCGAACAAATGAAAAAATATATATATTGTGCACATATTTTAAAATGTACCAACCTTGCTAGGTATTAGTTGAGCAAACTCGCAGGGATTTCTATTGTAAACATAAATACCTCCACTAGTAGCACCAAAAGCTATGAGTGATTTGGATACATCAAAACATGTAAACTGCAAAAAAAAATCAGTGATATTATAATTGAACTACAAAAAGTACCATTTTCTATTTACTGGGAACAATTAATTTACTGCCCATAAATAATAAAATAGGAACTAATCTATGCGGTGAGCATTTTAAAGTAGTGAAATACATTTAACAGTTAGTGTTATTGCTCTTAATAGAAAAAATATAAACTTTTAGTATCTTTTGTATACTTTATAATAATAATTTCTTTATTTTTAATTTAATTAAAAATTATTAAGATTATAAAAGCTTTATTTATTTAAAGCTTCAATCCTCTTTTTTAATATCCTCTGTAATTCATGTATTCATATATGTCATATTTACAGCAATTTTAAATATTTTTAATTATTACCACATAACATAACTAGAAAGAGTTAAATGATTTCCCATATAATAGAGAAATTCGCCTACCTTTATACGATTTACATTTTTTATAGGATAATTGATTATTTCCGTAATATCAGGAAGCTCTTGTAGTATATATGGTGGTAATTTACAAGTCATGTTTCACAAGCATTTTCCTTTCGTTATTGAAATCAACAATCGTAAAAAAAATATAAATAAATTTGTCACTTCTATAACCTAAATTTAAAATCTTTAAGTCACTAGTAAGGAACCACAGATAGATTTTCAATAGACAGAGTAAAAATAATTTAAATATGTTTCCATAACTTTCGATCAGATAATACAAGGATTTTGCCAACAATAATGTTCTCTTTCTAGGTAATTTTCTAAAAACTCTGTTTATTCCTTTTATTAATATACTATATTAACATTATATAATAAAGCTCAAGTTAATAACATTTTTAATTTCTTTATTTAAATATGTATACAGTGTTACTAAAATAAGTGTGTGTGTTTCTGTGTGAATTGTTAAGAAATTCATTATTTTTCATCATTCTGTTTAGTTAAGGTAAGAAGTTTATCCATTTTAAATGAATTACTTATAATCATAAGTACAAAAAGAAAACCGTAATTATTATAGAAGTTTGGTAAGATTACATTTGATTTTTTATGACCGCACGATATTTTTGAATCTTATACAATGCCTTGTTATGAAAGAAATTTTCAAATATTATTTTAAAATAATAATAATTAATTAGTTTATGTGCAATATTGTTGGTAACACATTATGATAATATGTAGAGAATTATAAATTATTATATCACCTTATAAATATTTTGAAATACCGACAAACTTTTAAGAACTTACTGGCGATAGGTCTTTAGTGCGAAAGTCATCCAAGAGCACGAATTAATGCAGTTTATCATCCTAACTAGCGCCACGTTTACTTATCGTCAAATGAACGTCTCGGTCTTCTCGTTTTTTACTAAATAAAAATGTTTATCATTCTATACAACGTATAATTGTACAAAATGTATTTATATAGATGTTACTGCCACAAATACCCATTAAGGGTTTATTGTATTATAACGTATTCTATCATAATGTGAAATCATTTAACTAAAATAAAATGAAACAGAAGTAAATAATAACGATGATAGTTGACTGATGTTTAAATAAAGTAAATAAAATTATTATAATGCATTATGTTTAAAATTTATTTTCAGTGTCATTATATAATTTTAACAACTATCTTTATTGTGTCAGAGCCGGCATCGTTTTCAGCTAAACATATGTATGAACCCTCGTGTTGTTTTAAAACATTTCTTAAAACGAGATTGTTGATAGCACCACCTCTGCAAAAAAATATTTAATATACTACAACATATTTCCCCCTGTATTTTTTTATATTGTTGAATGTATAATAATGGTATAAGTTACAATCACTCTTGTAATATGAAGTTGTGCTTGTCTTAAGCAGATTAATTAGTAACTACACCTTTTTATTACTAACTTATTCTAATCAAGAAAAAAAAACAAATTGCCTCAATACTGTCGTGACCAGTGCATTTGATGATATAAACTCCCATTTTGTCCTAGGATTAGGATGTCCGTAAAGTACATGACATGGTAAAGTTACCGTGTCGCCAGATTTGAGTATTAACATTTTTGACGGTGGTGGTTCAATATACGGCGCCACTGAAAAAATAACCATTTAAATACTGTTCGACAAATTACATACAAAATATGAATGCGCGATATTTGCTGACAATGTTAATTTGTTTCTCAAAGAGAAGAATTCTTAAACTCTAATAAGATATGTTCGGATGGTAACCATGCATAATTTTTCATGTAGTGGAAATATAGATTTAGAATTAGAAATCTCTTCGGTAGCTCTCGGTGTAAATAAAGTATATAAAATATATTTTCATTCGTACACATTTTGCCTTCGCTTGTAAACTGACGTCATTTGGTATAAAAATTATGTAGTGTGCATATTTTACGTAAATATGCACACTACATAATTATACGTAATATCTTCTAAATTCTTGTAGCATTAAATCTTTAGCTTTCGATAATACTATTCAAACATTATGCATTTATTAACATAGTTTAAGTAAAAATATTAAACAGTGGATGTAGACCTTATGAATGAAAATAAAGTTATAAAATTGTCTGCTCCACACCAGTTTTTATTTATTTTAGAGTATACTTACCAAGAACATTAAGAATTGTTGTTCGTTCGGCTTTACCCAAAAAATTCTCGGCAATACAATGATAACTGCCTGTGTCGTTTGATAACGCTGTAAAACTGCGGACATGTAACTTAATTTAAGGTTTAAGTGGCTAAAACAAGTACCATGTAAGACGAGAGTCCCAGAGCTGATTTTAATTTTATTCATAATATGGTACTAATATTGATAATAGGTTATTTATTTATTTTTTTTACACCATAATAGTTAAAAAATATATCAGATATGTTAAGTAGAAGTTAAATAATTTATGCAGCGGTGATACAAAAGGTGGTCTAATAGCTCAGGTCGATCTCTTCCAGACAAGCTTTGGATGAATATGATAGAAATAATGATAGAGCATACATGTAAGCCGCATTAGAGAAAAAAAATCATAACTACTAAAGAATATGATAAACTTAGGACATGTTACTTTAGATCTAACGGCTAATAGATCTTTTTAATTAATTTTTGTGTAAATGATTATAGGGCAGAATAAATAATATTTTATGTTACACAGTTAATTATATAAAACTATGCGTAGAACATCTAAAAATTGTTCCTTCCTACTTACCATCCATAAAAACAGGTCCTTGATATTTTAAATCCACCTATTATCTGTATTCAGTGGAAGACGTTAAAGAACCGTTTTATTCAGTAGTGGACAAATGTTGAGTATAATGATATTTCTACCTGAGTGTATTCCATTCGTCAGTTTTGAATCTGCTATCAAGAGGCACTATAAGATCGTCCCTTATCATTTCCCAATTTACTTGTGCTTTAGGTATAGCGTCTACTTCGCATGATAATTGAACATTCTCGTTTCTTCTCACCGTTATCTCCTTTTCGTTAAACCTTATTTTTGGTGCATCTGTAAAGGAAGTTATTTAAATTTATCCTGACACTAGAGTTTAAGAAAGTTATATAAGAATTTTCCGTTTACCTTATTGCTATAAAACATACTTCAACCGTTTTTCAAAAATAAAAAAAAACTTGCTAGTGAAACTAATCTAATTCTATAGGAGCTTTATCTTTAAAGTTTTTGTAGGAGCTTCAATATTTGTTTTGTAAAATTATACATAAATTCGAAATAAACTTACATTGTACTTCAATATGCAACTCTTTTGAATCTGAGCCGAAAATGTTTACTGCCTCGCATCTGTACACACCCCTGTGTTCAGTTTTGATCGATGGAAATTTTAGAAAATTATCTTCAGCGCTTACTCCTTCAGGTATAACTTCGAAACCGTTCGGAGTTTTGAAAGTCCAATATATCTTAGGTTCTGGTTTACCCCTTGTAAGACTGAAGCGATAATATTATTTAATATTTCGGCTTTAATATATTATTATAAAACTTGTCATTTTTTTTGCTTAGTACTAGCACAAAAAATTACGTGTTAATATTGTGTACTTTTTGAGTAACGCGGTATCATATAACATCATTTAAGTTTGAGTTATTGTAAAAAGTTCTCGGATGCTTGATTTGATACATAGATAATTTTTATTAATATATTTATTATAAGATTAAGAGTATTTTTTAAGTTATTATTACTTACTTGCATTCTATATTTACCCATTCATCTAATTTGAATACAAGCTCAGAATCCTTTAATTCTATTTCAGGTTGTTCTGAAAGTAAAGTTTTGATATGTATACATTTTAATTATTTTATAATTATTCAATATGATTACCTAGTTA
>DWGN01000064.1:0-14065 GCA_018247655.1 Euryades corethrus
TATACAAGACAAAAATTGCAAATTAAATAAAAAACTTTCCGCTAACAAACATGTTCGTATAAAAACTACAGATAAAATGATGTTTAAAGACATTATTCCTCTGAAAACTAAAGATCGAAATAAAAAGATTTTTCGTATTATGTTACTTAATGGTAAAAATGTTATAGCTACGATTACTGGGAACAATTATTATAATGTAAATAATATACTTTCACATCCAGACCTTAAAGCTTTGTTACTAAATGATTCTTTGAAATCCGATACATATACTTTTAAGATAAATAATCGCTGTATAATAGATACTTCGCAAAATCTTACGAAAAAAAACAGTATAGGTAGTACACAAGAAATGGAAACAATAAATTTGATAAGTGACGATGAAGACGATCAAGAACCAATATCAATGTCAAGTTTTGATCGCAAACGTGGTGTTTATATAAAATCTTTCTTAGGTAAAGAAGCTTTAGCAAAACATGAAAAAAAATTATCCAAAAATTGTGTAGTGTCTTTGGCGAGATATACGACAAAACAGATGTTAGATTTAGTTAAAAACCAAAGAGTTGGTACACTAGTACAATCAGAAAACAGCACTAATTTAAAAGCACCAATGGGTGCAGAATCTGACAATAATGGAAAAAACGCTGATTTTTCATTATCTAATGGCGATATTTTAAACAGTAAAATAATAGATAATTCCAATACATCCAATTCTACAGAAATTAATAGCCCTTCTCCTTTGGAAACTGAAAAAAGTGTTTCAGTGCTTCATGCACGAGAAACAGAAAATATGTCTTTACCGACGATAGGTAATCTATTTGACGAAAAAAAAATTAAAATTGAAAAAGTTGAACAGTTTCATTATAATTCTACAGAAATATCCAATCTGAATTCAACAAATTTAAAATGCTGTTTGAAGTTAAACAGATGTGATAATTTAGTTGAAAAATACCGAAAGATGAAGGCACTCAAACAAGAATGTTTTGTAGAACTTGTCAGGTGTGATGATATTTATAATGAAAATGTTAATGGGTCTATGTCATCTTTACATCTTGATAGTAGTATAGAAAGTTCAGCGCAAAACATTAATGATAGTGAAGAGAAAGATCATATTACTAGTAATTATTCAGACACTGATGAAATATTTAAGTCAAATTCAGATTCGATTCTGGCAAGAAGTGACTCGTTTTCTATATTAAATAACTTGTCAGTGCATAGTGACGTTACGGATTCTTCTTATGATCAGATGGTGCATGGTAATGCAAATCTCACGATTAATTTTGAATCCAATTACAAAAAAACCTCTGTATTTATTAAATGTGATGCCGAGTGGGCAATGACAAAACGGCGAATAGCTGATAGTTACAATGATAAAGTACCCATTCAATTCAATGACCAGTATAATGCTGATATTTCGACTAATTTTAAAAAGGATAAAGATTGTTATGCACTTGAGCGCAAAGATTTAAAGAAATTTATGATAGACACTAATACAAGAATTGAAGTACCAAGTTTAATAAAATTGGTTTTAAATGTTTTTGAAAATAGTAAGTTAATAGATATGTTACAACCACTTTCTTATAAAAATTTTTTGGTTAAACAAAATCCCACACATTTTCTCAAGAGAAAAAATATTTGTAATGAAAGCATGTTACCCACATCATGTAAAATATTAAAGGTTGATCACAATGTATCACTAGATAATGTAAATTTATTGAGTAAAATCAACGAAACCAAATTTCAAGACAATACTACAGCACAGTTTTTTAAAACATACGATAAAATATCTGAATCTGTACTACCAACTACGGAATATGAAAAGGATGAAACAATGCAGAAAAAAACAAAAAAAAATTATGATATCTCTAATCAATCCAAAAAAATCGGTCATTTTGACACCAAAATCGAAAAAAAATATCCAAATCCTAATTATTTCAATGAAACATCTAGATTAAAAAATGGATGCAACCAAGTTGATGAAGTTTCTAAAGACGATTTACTAGTAAATAAAATAAATAATGCTATTGAAAAATGCGATCTTGAAGGTATGGAAGATTATCAAAACTCATTAAAATTAATAAAAAACACTGAAAACAATAGCGTTACAAATGTATCAAACAAATTTGATCACAACGTTATGCAGCAAGTAGACAATAGATTGTCAAGCTTACATATGGAAGTATTAAGTACAAATACCACTATTTCGGCTATTAATAACGAATCCAAACACGAATGTGAAATAAACCATTATAAAGTAAATTTTGATTATAATATTCAAGTAAATTCTAATTCATCCCCAGAACTTCTTGATAGACAAAACCAAGAAGTTTTTTCTCGCGAGACCATTCAAAATGATAATAATACTAAGGTAATGAAAGAAATAAATTCGTTACAATCCATTGCTGAAGCCAGGACATTAGATAAGAATAAATCAGTAAATGGTAGTAAAACTCCTAAAGAAACAAATGAAAAAGGTAATTTTCCTTTAGAAAAAAAAATATTAAATACGAACCTTACTCTTAAAGAAGTAATTTCTTTAAGCCTGGATCACGACTATGACGAAATTACGGCTCTGTCCGATCTTAATGATTGGAATGATCTTGTTACAACTAAAAGTAAATTTAATAAAATGTCTGAGATTGATGAACCTACAAATGTTCAAAGTTTTGTAACGATTAGCAATATCGTAAATGATAACATCGGTGATGAACACGTTGTACAAGAAGAACAGAAAATGGCATATGATGTTGTCAGTAACGTGGCACTTATTTATAAGGAAGATTCAGATGTTGTATTAAAAGGTATAGAATATGAAGACCCTATTGCAGGAACTTGTTACATGTTTCCTTTGGAAACAAGTACTGTGTTCTCTGAAGAAATTGAGAACGTGGATAATATTTGTGCCGGTTTAAGGAATGAAGATTACGATAGAGAAAGTTTACTTACTGAAAATAAAGATAGCACTTTAGATGGTGAAAATTATTCCATAATAATACCTAAAAGAACGTATTCGAGATTTTGCAAACGACAAAAAAATAGTTGTGAAAATTTTGATAAAAAAGCTATTAAACGCAAGAGCAATAGCCAAGATTTAAAAATGAATGAAAAGCGATACAGAAAAAGCAAAAACATAGACTATTTGAAAAACAGTGCTACAGTTCAAAATGATTTGACGTACACTAAAGAATTTAAACGTCTCTGCGATTATTACAAAACATTAAAATTTTCTTACTCGAGTTTATTTCATAAAGAGTATATAGATGTTTCTAGTATGACCAAACGTTGGCCCGTACGAAATACCTTATTTGTACCATCTCATGAAGAGGTTACTAACATTTTTGAAGATAATTACAATTTGAAATGTTTTCCAGATCCTACAAAACAAACCTTAGTAGAGGAGCTATCTTCAAATTATACTGATATACAATCGGAATCACTTGAATCAAATGAACCTAAATTCAATATGGGTTTTGGTGAGGAGTCCGGCAGAGTCATACAAAATTTAGAAAACAAGGATGTTTATCCAAAATTTTCGGCTGCGACTCTGTCGGACGTAAAGCAATCTCAGCCGTTTTTACTGTCCGATGACAACGCGGACTGCGAAAATACTTATGAGATTTCTAATTTTAATTCAACAAAAGAAGATCAAAAAAAGAAATTAAAACATTACATTACGTACATACAGCTAAGAGATAAAGTGCGTTCTTTTTTTAAGAAAACGTCTTTGGAATTGAAGTATAGCTGGATTAGAGATAACCTAAAAGATAATGATTTAAAGTGGAAATTTAATGGAAAATATGATTCGACAAATAATCCGTTTGACTTTTACATACAGGATTTTATAGAACCCCCGCCATTGGAAGCTGTTGTTCAAGTAGTCCAAGTTGGTCAGCTACCTGTAAGCGCTGCTGCTCAAAATCCTGTTAGTTGCGATCCAAGAGTGACACACGTTTCGAATGCTAGTCCTCCACAATGTTCGATGGACAATAGTTTGAACGACGATTCGCAGTCTGCTATAAAAACTGAATATACTGAACTTACAACTGCTGACCTTACCCTTCCATTAGTTGCTGAATATGAACACCATGAAAATAAAATAAAAATTGAATCCGATGAAAATGCATACATGTCAAATAACGATATTACAATACATTTTGAACGCGAATTCATTCCTAAAATAGAACCTAAAGAAGAAAAATGTGAAGTTGACGATGAGGCTAGTGTTAGTCTAGAAAATAACAATTTACAATTGATAGGTAATAATCACGCAGACAATTCTGATTATCCATATGATGAAAATGTAAACACAAGACATGCAGAATCTGCGGCCTCTAACGCGTTTTTGTTTAATTCAAATACTAAACAAAATGGATCATTTGAGAAAACTGATCAAATTGCTCATGCTATGAACGCAGCTGGTATTATACCTACGGCAGAAAATGATTCAATTCCTAATTCTTTAGTTAACAATATATCGTCCAAAGATAATAACAACATTGTCAATAATAACTTTGGTTCCGATGATTTTGCGAAATCTGCGTCTATTAATGCAATGGCTTTACAGCAAGCTTTAGCACATATTCTACCTCCTCCTTTAAATCGGACAAACAATATTGAAAGTGATCAAAAATCCCAAGATACATCAGTTCCACAGCAAGTTTTGCATATAATCCAAAGTAAAAATGCTACGGGGAATCAAATAACTCTTGTTGAAAGTGGCATAGTTGACAATAATCAGCAATCTGTTATAAATACAACAAACACTACGCCTGTATTGCACATTGTTCAAAACAAAAGTTCAGCATCAAATACAAATTCGGACGAAAGTTCTTTGCAACATTCGAATTCTTTCGGTGGATTTTCTTTAGTAGATACTGGATTACAACAAAGCACTAATCAACTTCTTCATATAGTGAATACTGGAAATCAAAAGGGTAATAATACCAATCAAATTATAAAAAGAGTAAATTTATTGACTAATCTAACTAACGTTCAAGGATCGAACGAACAAAAAATGTTGCAATTTGTATGTAAATCAGCAGACGGAAAAGCTATTCAATTAAATGGACCACATCAAAGAAGTATGGTTTTGAGATTACAACCCATTGAGACCCAAAACATACAAACCAGCCCAATTAAAAACGATGATCATAGTCCGACGCCGTCAACGACTCAAAGAGAGTCTTCCGAAGATGTTGAACCTGTGATAACTCATCATGAAATAAAATCCAGATCCGTTTACGAGGAAAATTATGCAAAATTTATTCAAAATACCTCAAATCAACAATCTAGTCCCGAAAGTACTACAAGTCTGCCAAAATTTAATCAAGCTTTTGGTAAACCTGTATTTCAGGATGGACCTGAGAAACAGGGTGAAATTAATGGTAATAGTTCTCACTTATCATCTGTAAATTCTGATAATTCTGAGTGTGAAACATCTGATAACGCTATGAACCTTGACCATATTGGACAAATGCATAGTCCTCCATTATTGTTAAGAAAATCACCACAAAGTTCTCAAGCCCAACCAGATTTAGTTCAGCAAATAAAGCAGACCATCACTCCTATGAATATTCAAACAATGCATGGTGGAGTGATTTATACAAGACAAATACCCGTAAATATTGGTGGAGGACAAACAATTAATTTAATAACGGTTCCTACTACTGAACTTGTAGATGATTCCAATCAGAAACAATCAGATATAAAGTTTGTTAACCATAGTGACATTGTTGAGCCATCAATAATAAAAATAGTGCCTCCAAATCAATCGACGGCCAGCTCTGAATTATCACATGAAGAAGGAAATAGCGCTAGACCAGCTGGTGAAAATGGGCAAAATACACATTCACAACCAATTTTGACTCAAATGCGAATTAAATTACCAATGTTAAGTAAAACGCCGCAAATGGTTACGGGAGCAAGAGTAGTTAGACCGTCTTTCTTTCAAATTCAAAGAAATCTTATAGGAGGCACAAATCAACCTGTTTATCAACAGTTGGTGTTAACTGCTGCACCACCACTTTGTCAACAAACAATAAGATTACCTCAAACGCAAATGACTAGACAAGTTAAAGTTCCTACAGAGTCCTCAGAGTCACAAATGAGTACATCAACACTTGAACAGCTAAGAGAATTTGATATGGTTCTAGAACAAGTGAAAGAACGAAGCACAGTGCAACCTAATTCGACTACAAACAATACTATTTCAAAACTTCAAACTTCGCCAGCTGAAGCAGCCGATGGAACTTCTACGGGAATCGCAACAGAGCCAACACAAGTACTTTATTCCATTGGATCGAATCAACAATTCAACGTAGCATATGTTAACAGAAAATCTACTATTACAACCTCTGCAAACTCAACGTTTGTTCGATCCCCTGACTCAACGGGTATAACCGAAACACCTACTACTTCTACGCAAGTGCAACTACCACAAACAGTTAATGCTGATACGACACCTAATGAAACACCACTAGTTCAACAAACTCCTCCTAAACCCAAAATTGCCTCTAGGTCAAGGTCACGACCAAAAGCATCATCAAATTCTCCAAATACAATGAAATTGAACAATGTTCCACCTAAGACCTCTTCACAAAAGCCCCTCGAAGACGAACAAACTACACAAAGAATTCTTTATATATTAGCTGAATATAAGGAGCAAGTCGAGAATTCTCCGGATAAAGATAAGCCTGCACCAAGAAGACGAACAAATCCACCTACTCCAGGATCTTCAAAACGCAAGAAAAGTCATTCTCGACGTCCTGGTGCACGCGATATCAGTCCTATTCATGGAGACGACACCTGTCGCACGATGGGTTCTGAAGACAGTAGTTGTGGCACATCTCAAGGCGATTGTAACGAGAGCTGTTTAGATATCCATTCCCCACAGGATAGTCCTCGGAAAGTAGTAAAAAAGTTACCTTTCGAACAGGAAACACCACCCACTCAACAGCGACCACAACCACCACGAAATGTGATCGTTGCAGATGGTCAGACTATCACTGTTGCTCGGGGAACGACTGGAAAACCAACTACAGCTGTTTTAATGCCAGCTAATTATATACTTCCAGTTTCTGTAGTAAAAGGAGGTCAGCAAATTGCTATAGTAACTAATCGAGGCCCGAAACTTTTAACAGTTGCTGGCTCTGAAGGGGGAACCACTAACGCGCTATTGTTACAACGTCTCATTGGGCCAGCAGGTTTAAAACCCATGTTAGCACGACCTGGCGTTCGGCATGTTCGATTACCGACAGCATCATTACACAATCTTCAAGCATTCAATTTAGCTACTGCAACCACGGCGCAACCGGCTGATAGTACAGCATCCCCCGCACCGGCGCCAAATCCCCCAGATCTTATCGAAACTAAAGCTTCTGCTTCACAGTGGCCCGAAAGGGAAACTCAGGAGGTTATTAAGCCTGTTCGCGAAGCAAGTCCAGATGGATCTGAGCCGTGGAATGTTCCGTCCTCGGCTGACGTACACGATTACTCATACGAAGAGACCGTGCGGACTGACAATTTGGATCGTACTGTTCTTGTAAGTACGATTTTTTTCTTCTGTGTAATGATATTAAATATAATGTAATATATCATGTATATTAATATTAATATATATATCTATAGTATTGGCGTAATATTGTATCTTCGATAAACTCATCGATCGTAAAACGAATGTGACGAACATTTTGAAACTTCAGGAACCTATCCCAGATCGATACAGTCCTGAAATGGAGGCGCAAAGGATATTTGATAAGATGTTCGACGTAGACTCGAAAAAGTCATACATCGTTGATTCGCAGGACGAATCGCCGCGTTGCGGTTACGATATAGACGCGTCCGAATGCGACGATAAGTGCTACCATCAGGTGATCATTGCGTAGACACGTCGCTGCCCCTTCTGATTTAGATCGCCTCTTTACGTAGACATGCACGCCTCGATTTATTTTATTCGCTTTTCTCTGCGTTCCGTGAAGGTTTGCCGGAAAGCCGTCTATAGCTGCGACATTTTTGTCCAACAATGCCATCAGAAAATATTGTTAAAAATTTTTACTTTTGTGCCCGAATATTATCAATAAGGATCCGATCCAAATTCTCACTTCATTTAGTAAAGTTAAACTTAAAATCGGCCTCTTAATCGATATAAATAAGCGTTATTAAAAAGATGTCGCTTCTAAGTTAAATAGGTTATGGCATCCTCCACAGGTGACGAAGATGAAAATCAAGTCATTCGATTACGTCTCATAGTAAAAGTTGCCTCCTCTCTCTACGTTCGAATAGTTGTTGTATCATTTTTACATTTGACCTTTTCTTAATTTACCGAAAGAACATTTTAAAACTGCTTCCATTCAAATGTTAATAAGACTTAGCGAAATTAAAAATGTTTTATTTAATTTTGCATGTTTTGAAACGGTCCGTTATTTCTTCCCCGTTGTCGAGTAATCCTGCATTATTTTGTGCATGTAATTGCATCATTCTTCATTTTACATTTAAACCTATCTGTTATGTTTAAAAAATAATTCATTTACATATACGATACAAAATTCACATGGAAGTATGTTAAGACTTACATAAAATTCGTTAGGCTTTGACGTTGTCGTAGTCGTTATATCCGAACCTGTATGCATTTACGTGTTGTTTAAAATAAGATACAAACTAATTACTTTGTCGGCTTTCCGCTTAAAATGTATCAAATAAAAGCCTAGCCTTTTAAATATACAGAACATAAATATTACATAAAAATCAATGTGCTGAAGTGATTGTTCTTAAAAAAATGTGTGTTGTTACTTATCTAATGTTATGTATAGGTTGTGCAGAAAAATATTTCGTCACAACGTCAGCATCGGCTGACTCATGTATCCGCGGCCACGCTTCGCCACAAATATGCAATACTGGAGCATGAACTGAGGCTGCAGGTGAGTCCTTTAGAAGTCTTTTTACAAGTCTATGGTGAGGTAATGTTACAGGACCTTTCTCTGTAGACAAACGGTAGTCCATAAGAAAAAACAATGATTTCAAGTGCGGTACAGGTTGTTATGTGCTTATATGACCTATTTGTGTCTATTGTCAATTTTAATATTTCACCACTATTTGCTGTGTAGCAGTTTAAACGTCTTATCTAATTTCACTATAAATGATCAATGCTCTGATGTTGTCGAGAAAATAATACAAAAAGAACTTGCATATTTCTACTGTAACGGATTCAAAATACGAAGGAATTTCTTGCTTTCTACCTCTTTATTTATTTTTGACCTGGTTCTTCAAACTTAACAGCGTCACGAGCCTATAAAAACATGAGAAACACAATTTGCTATTTGGATTTTTGAGAATTACTTTTTTTTGTAGAAGTCTCTGTCGGAGGAATGCGAGGACTTGGGGGTGGATTCCCCGTCGGCTTCGGAACTGTTTCCCGAGGCTGAGCTCTTGTTCTCCGGTTCACCCGCCCACGAACAGACGCAAGATCACACCGCTCATCGTACGCGTACTCGTAAGGGTTCACTTTTATAGTTTTAAAGTAGATTAATGGACATGAATTTCAATAGGCAAAATTTGAACTCAAAATAAAAATTTCAAAAACAGTTTATGGAGTTGAAAGAGTGTTGTTATTATCTTAAAGTATTGTTGTTTTCAAAAAGAGATTCGACGAATAAGGTTCCGGACTACAACTTACTACTACTTAAACAATAAGAAATTCTAAATAATCTCTAGACCAAAAAAGATTCCGGCTATACTTTAAAAGTATTTTTACAAGTTCTATTGTAAAATGTATTGAATTGGTTGTTTTTAGCTCAACCTACTATACTAAGCCAAGGCGTTGTGCCCCGGCCCGATATTGACGATCAAATAGCTACCGACCACTTGCTACAGCGTAACGATATCCATGATGATAACAACGACTTGGACGTAAATCTTGGTCTGGACGATGTCGGCATCGTAACGGTCACTGAGAACGGAGCTACCATCACATTAGATCAGGAGGAGTTTGCAAGGTCACATCCCAACACAACATTTCACAGCGAAGAACCAACAGATGATGTAGAGGTGAGACCCGAAAATCTTAATTATCATCAATTCAGTATAATGATGTCCTTTGCTGAAACCTTAGCATCCCTAATCAATTGTATCTCAATTATAAAAATGTTACTACTATTGCCAAGTTTTCAGTTGATATTGTTTTAGATATAACTACTGTCATATAAATGTCTGAACATTATTTTAAAATAGTTTTAATTACTATTCAAATGACATAATCTATTCAATAAATTGCAAATGTTTTTATAAAAAAACAAAATCTTTTTTCAGATGCAACCTTACACAATAACGGGAATAAAAGGCTCTCACATAACATCCACAATATTTCATGCAAACCGGGCCCCAGCAACAGTTCTTATGGGTCCCCAAACTACAGTCATATCCCAAGCTACACACGACAACCCGACCATACAACATAACATTAAATATTCACCACATATTGAGAACATCATCAACACGCCGACGAATGCTACCCATCAGACTAATCTCAACCTCTCATCAGTACTTGTCAAAGATGATGGTCTGACAAGATTCGATAGTATTCTAACAGACTCCAGAGAGCTGCACCTCTCAAACACTGCGTCAGCGATAGTCCACTCGTCCCATAACGCTACTCAAGTAATAAGAAGAGTATGCTATGATGACGACAAACGAGAGTCACCTCGTTTGTCCAGTCACCCTACCACGAGGTACCTTGTGGATGAACAGGACGGGCTGATCGCGGGAGATGACGCTAAAATGATCGCAGAAGATAGCTCAAGAGATGCCACACTCGAATCGATCGCCGGCGATGTGGACGATTACAGATCGTCTCCCGAACGCCATACAGAGCTCTACTGGGAGTCGAACTCCACTTCAGAGCGCTCCGAGAGCCGAAGGCCGTTGGATTTCAGCAGCGACAGCGATAAATGTTGTAAAAGTCCGTCATATGATGAAACCAACTCGACCGACTCTAGCGGCGTCAGCGCGCACATGAGACTGGATTCCGTGATCAAAAACGCCAGAGGAATAGATCGCAGCGGCAGCGCGGACGGCTCCTCCGCGGACGACACGCATCCGCCGCTCCGCACGTATCCGGCTAAACGGTTATACCACTCATTGGACATTGGGGATACAGGTAGGAGTTTGACCGGGAAGACGAGAGCAGGGGAACGATCACCAGACAGTTTGGAGATCAGACGACGCGCGTCAGGCAGGGGAGTGGTGAAACGTTGCTGTCACTGCTGCAACGGTTCACCGATCCCGCCGCGCCCCAAGAAACCGAGGCAGCGAAAACCGGCTATGGACTTTTCCACACATTGAAAGACGAATAACGGATGGGGCGGTAAGGTCCTCGAGAAGACAAAGACGACACAGTGCAAACTCCTCAAAAGGTGGACCACCGATCTAGTGAAGATCGCGGGAAGCTTGAGCCGATCGTTGTGGAGATCTTTTCTCTCATCAGTAGGCATTTTCCGGCTGATGATGGGAGACTTCCGTGATTTAGTCATCGGGAAATTGTCAAGGCTACATCGTAATCCAGACTGAACAATGATCTCATCATCAAATGAGGTTGCAATTGTAGTTTTTAATGTTGATTATAAAGTTGTTAAAATTGTTTTGTATATAAATACTTAGCTTACTTACGGTGGATGACATTTTGTTGATTGGCTTATGTTAAACTGAATCTTTTAAGGCGTAACGTATATGTTTCTTATGTTGCTAATGTCACAAATCGGATCCAATGTTCCACTTTTTTCGTGGCGTGTTGGCTGAGATATTGCTTTGTAACATTGAGGACTCCGATTCGACTTTTTCGAACCCACCCGGCTTGATACCAACTTTTTACTGTACATGAAAGCCGAATAATTTTGGGCGTGCCCCCGCTTTGCCACCAACGACCTCATTGTTACTAAGACGTTGTAAGGTTGAGGTCAGGTCTTAGCTCATTGTTAATAAAAAAATTGCGTTTTATAGTTATTTTTTAAAATTCATGTAATATATCCAATACATATATATGCAATAATTATAAAATTGTGACTGTATTAAAATTTGTATGTCGGTAGGTTACCTTAATTATAGTAAATAAGTGTTTTTCTTTAGACGGTAAATTTCAATCAGGTATGAATTTAATATATACCTAGCGATAGCGGATACGAGTTTCATTGCGGCCCTTCTCAATGATGCTGGACTGAATTTACTTTCGGATGCGTCTGTCATTTTCATTCGGAGCGATAATTTTGTAATATTTTTTTAATACTGTATTATATTCGCATAGGTTAAAAACTACTTCCATGGTAATGCACAAATCGGTTGATGGTTAAGAGACGATGACGCGAGCTATAGCATTATAAAACGTTTTTTGAGATTTTCTTTTTCTAGGTCCAATTCTAGTGCAGTTTTCGCGCCAACCTGACGGTTACTCGCTTTTAGTTGTCATTCATTTTTCCAAGGCGTAAACGTGTATTAAATTAGTAAATTTGTTTTAAGTTAGCGTGAATTTTTTATCTGTAACGTAATTACTTGTAAATAACATTTTGTTTTCCCGCTAATAAAAGCTTCGGGAAGCATCTAGTCACTATAATTCTACATATGAGAATAGTATTCGGCCCGATGAGCGTGATCGCTGGCGGGAAAGGCTTTGTGCCGATCAATTCGTGCAGTATTCTAACAGCTTCTGTATATAAAATAGCCGATTAGTAATATTAATAATCCATAGTTATATTTGTGTGGAAAAAAAGGTTAATGTAATGTCTCGTCGCCGATAAGCGATTACCGGATATTGTATATATTAAGTAGTGGGGGGAGTGTGTTTAAGGTTTAGCGAATTCAGCGAGCACGGTTGTGCGCGGACGCATTTATAGGTGAATTGTATAACGTTCGTGTTAATTTTAAGTCGGGTTCAGTATAAATAAATAGTTCAGAACGTTACTTATAGACATAAGTTAAAGATATTAGGTAATGTTCACAGATGAAAACCGAGTGCCGTAGTCGAAGGCCTGGCTAGGGGGATTCCTCGGACTACGGACTCCTATCACTTATCACAGGGGTTCCGGGTCCGCGGGCCCCGAGTCCGATGCATAAGCCGATAATAAGACTAAGAGCACTTAAATAAAATAAAATAATTGTTGATAAGTCCATATTTTCTTTTTGAAAAATAACCCATTTCTTTTACCTTAACGTGATAAAACAATTCTTCTGCAGTTTCTAAAATTAAAGTAAAACTTTTTATATAATCCAATATGTTGTTATTGTTTACGAGTAATGCAGGTAGATTTGACTACCTTGATATTATTGTAAAACTATAGTATTGCCGATAAGTTTTTTGTTATATTTTTCACTTAGAGTTTAAATTTATTAGGTGTACATTGACAATTAATCTTTAATGTTTTAGGTGGTTTCTTCATTTTTATTTTGAAATAAATACGACTGTTTTTTTATAACTGTGTAAACATTACTTAAAAAAGTGCTACAAATAAAAAATCGTCATTAAAACTTATCTATTAAATGCAGGCATTTTAATTTCATCTTTATCTTCATGTACATATTTTTACTATAGCTTACTTGTGCTGTTAATCATATTACTTTTAAAAATCGACGAAAAATGCTACTTCTGTAAACGATGTTGAGAAGTATGTCAAGATCTTTCTCATTAGTTGTGCAGTACAGCATACAAACTTGTAAAAAGCAGTTTCTGTATCTTGGACAGTTACGTCAGTCGGGACAGAATACATACTTTAACACAACCACTCCGTTAATTGCCGGCAAAGAGTATTCTGCGGAGATATAAAATCGTAAGAAAACTGAAGAAGAATATTACTCTTAATTAATAAGTAGTGGACAAACGTTTTGAAGGAATAATACCCGTGAAATTGTCAATAACCATCACGAGATGCTAAATTCCTTGAGATTTATTTTACTAAATAACGTACCCACTGGATTCTTATATATAATTGGAATTTTATTTTATATAAAGCTTAAATTTTGGTGGTAGGTCTCTGTTGCCGGAGACCGTCCAGGTGGGTACCACCGCAGCGCCTATTTCTGCCGCCAAATA
>DWGN01000065.1:0-14054 GCA_018247655.1 Euryades corethrus
AAATGCGTAAATAAGCGAGTAAAAGTTTTTGGTTTCAATTATTTTTTATAAAAATTAAAACTTTCTTTTTCTTTATAACGCGTCTGTGGTTAAATCACAGAATATACTCGGCTGCAGTCAAACGTATGTTATTGCCATTACTATTTAAAAATTCCCACAATTATTTTTATTTACACAAACGGGACATATAATAGAGCGTAAATATAAAAATGATATAAAACTCTGTTTCGTTTATGTTGGATGAGTTCGCGGGGCACAGACAACAGTGTCCGGGTGGGCGCGCGGGCATAGACAAGCGGTGCGGGGCCGTGCGAGGGGCTCGGCGCGTTCGGCGGATCGTCCGTACGACTCGGTGTGGATTGAGATGTCGGATATCGGCAGCGGTGACGAGGGGATTTCTAGTCAGAGTACGTATTATTTTGGAGTGGCGCTGTGTGCCCGCGCTCGGTGTTGCGCGCCGAGCTCGTCGTTGCCGGTGAAGGGCGTCCGCGGTTGTGCTAACGGCCGAAAGTAAATATCTCATTGTTCCCGTTTCAAAATGGCGATTACGGTTTCGTTGAATCGCGAGCGTTGAGGCCTCCGCGGGTGCTTGTGGCGGGAGCGCGGCGGTGCGGCAGCGGCGCGCCCGCTCCGGAGCTGCGGCGGCGGAGGTTGGAGAGCTATCGATTTTTTTGGCTGTGGCCTCTCGCCGGGCGCGCCGCTGCGGGCCGCTGCGGGCCGGCGCCTCCTCGGGAGCGGCGGCGCCGTGCTGGGCCGCGCCGCGTCAGCCGAGCGAGCCGACAGTATGGCAGGTCAGTGGGCGCCTCCCGTCGGCTCACAGCTGTTCAGCTGTCAAGATAACCTTCACGTAGCGTTGCTTTGTCGGGGCGGCTCGGCGGGTTGTGTGCTGGTGCGGTGGGCCGCCTCAGGTTTGCGTGATACGTGCACCCGGCGTGCACCGGACGGCGCGTCACGTGACGCGGGACAAAGGATTTCGTAACTTCAGATCACATAGCACAAAGGAAACGGTGCCGTTCTCTTTCCACTTGTACGAGTGTTTCTATCAAATGCAGTTTAGAAGAATCTGCGGGGAAGATGGAATCATTATTACACTTTGAGCATAGCAATGTGACAAAATGAGTGGTCTGTGTTTTTGTACTCGAGTGATTTGCGGGTCAAGAAAAGAGTGTCCGCAGAGCCTACACCTGGACAGGTGATATAAGGACAGGTAACAGTAGATATTACATAGTCCCTACAACATTGTTCTAAAAATAGCTAAATGAGATCCATTTAAAAGTCTTAAGCCCTGTTATATCAAAGTGTAGTGTCATTGTTCACTTGTGTACAATATAAAAGCAGAATGCTATGGAGCCAATCCTAGTTCATTTGGATAAAGTGAAGATGAGTTTACAGATAAGTTTGTTTTCATTATGTGAAATGTTAAAAAGTACACAAAGTTATGGCATATGAAGAAATATAATTAATTTGAGATATTTTCATATCGCTTGGAACATTCTCTTTGTGTAACTGTTCTATTTCATTGAATATCTAACAAAAATTGCAGCAATCAAATGTTAAATAGTGCATGTTAACATTTATTAACGCGCTGCTTCAGTAACTGCAACATTTTCTATTCATCGGTTGTTGTTGGTTGAGTGAAACATTAGGTATATATATAATTAAATGTGTTTGTTACATGTTCTATGTTCTGGGAGTAATAATATTAATAAATAGTGTATGCTCATTCTCCAGTATGGTCAACATGTCTTTAAGTCAGCACTTTACTCAAACAAAATAAGATTTTAAATGAAGATTGAAGAAATATACCGGACCATAGCATTACACCGTTGAAATTGTAATGTAGCTGATGTTACAGCACCGTTATGTACAGGGTTTCTTTTTAAATATTTATGAATAAGTGTGTGTTTATTAGTTCTTTTTAATAGCGAGTGGGTATCAATCTTGAATGTAAGATGAATAAAAGGAATTGTATGGAATAAATTTACTAATGTTCTTATAGATTTAACCTTGACTTAGTATAAATTGTAATAAAGTACATATGAATGTGTATACATTTTTACAATAATGCCAGATTGTGTTCCTCTAAATGAACACTACAGAAGAGTAATTGAATAAAGTGTATACAGTGTTTGAGATCACATGCAGAAATAGTGTGAGAATATTTATCAAGCAAATAAATAGAGACAGTTATTCCTTAACATGAAAACTTGTGAGTAATGTGCTCATCCATAACAATACACCTCTGAAGTGGGATGGTAAACTGCTGCACATTGCACTGATAGACTTTTAATGTAAGATGTAAAGTATACTTGTTGAAATGGTTTCACTAGCTACAATGTATAAAAAAGAGAAACAGCTATGTTTGCACGGTGGCTACTGTTGTCCTCCAGGATACATCTACATGTATCAACCATGAGATGTGGTTTGTGGGTGCAACATTTTATTTTAGACATGTTTTAAAGTATTTACAGTTTAAAATGGTCCATGTAAAATATGTTTAGTTTAATTTTAGCGAGCATGAAGTTGTGTTTAAGTGAAATGAAGTTGTAGATTGGCAGCTTGATTGTTGAGACGTTGTGTTTGTGTTGTGGATCTGCTGCGACTCTACCCGGGTGTAGTGGACGGTGAGGTGCGGTGCTGGCGGGTGCTTCGGTACAAAAACGTTAGATTAAATTTTTTTGCGCGTCTGGGTGTACGGGCGGCCGCGAGTACCCACGAAACCCCGTCCGCAGTCAATGACTCGCCTTGAACTAGTTGCGCGCCGCACCGACACATACAGCCACATACAGCAGGCGGTTGTATGAAATATCTTATACGAGACGTGGACAGAGCAGCTCCTCCACACGCTCGGGATTTCATTTCATTATAAATATATTCGCGCTCATCGGGCTGCTCACACCGTCACTCCGGCAGCGTCTCCGTCGCCTTGTATATGTTTCACACTAATGTGTATGTGGGCTCGCCGTTCATACAGTTTTAAAGAGCTGGTGATAAAGAATTGGTCAATTGTAACATTTGATATTCCGGGTTGAGGGTCCCGCTAGCCGCGCTGCACTAACCGACGTCGCCTACTTAAATAAAAAGGTTATTATGCTATTGCCTGTTGACGTGCACCGCTCACTGGTCGCTTTTCATTGAATTTAGTTATTTATTTAAGTTTATGTATTTTTATCGAATACCTTCACCTCCACCCTGTGTCCGGTGCGACGGCGTGATGTCGGGATGCGGCTCGTGTTTACTGTGTGCGGTGAGGTGCGCGCGGTGCCCCTGCGGATCATGGAAATAGATCGTAGTCTTGGGTTTCGTTGATTGTTGATCATATAACGTTCTGGTGACCAACGTTCGATGGAGAACGCTTTGTTGGTTTAGAAAGTATTCGAATGAAACTTCGGACATTCTCTGAAGTACTCGGCTAAAGTTTGGAGTTCAAAAACAATATGGAGATCCTCCTTATTACAAAGAAGCAACAACAAGGCAAAGCTGCGTCCCGCGCTGCCCCCTACCTCATCTTATCTACATTAATTTCTAACTGCGTTACATCTAACAGTTAATTAGATTAATAAAGTTTACTAACATTTATCGTTTTATCTAAATTTGTGTAGATCCACATTCGGGTTCTAAATCGTTTTGAATCTCACAACCTTTGAATGTAAGCTCTCATCTATATCATTGGCAAACGAGATATATAAAAGTGAGTGCAATAAGGGTGCGTTTCGGGTGGAACCCGCCACCACACCGTGTGTGCTCTGGCCATGGCTCCTGGGCAGTATCTTCACGACAGCAGCGGACAGCATTTCGGCGAGGAGATGAAGTAGTCTAACTCAATGAGTTATTTACACGCAACGTCACTACTACCTTAACTTGTACTACACCGAGTAAAGCGTGAGCGGCGCAACCGACAATTGTACGAGGAACTTCTAAACCACACCCCATCGAGCTTGAGTTTCTGATGGAGGAGAACATCGAGAGGATATCGAAATGTTCCAGGAACAACGGAGCTTTTGTGTGACATCCGCCAACCCACGGCGTAGTGGATGATATTGACTATTACGTGTGTGTCACCAATTAGTGGACTGTTCATTATTTTATTATATTATGTAAGATTGATTCTGCATCAAAATTCTTCATCGATTTTAAGTAGCATTACGAACTTTGTATATATATATTCTGGTCTGAAATGTATTATAACAAATATGTATCAGCAATAGTCCTCGGGGGCCCATTGCCTCTAATTAAATAAATGGATAATGAGTATTCGTGTTTCATTGTCAGCTGTGCTGAGCTCCCTGCGGTGCCAATCCGCACGCGGCTTTGTGCTGCACGGTGCCGAGGCCCTCCGCTCCGGACGGAACATGGCCGTCGATCATAAAGTTCATGACAACGATCATCGCCCATCGTTGACCACTGCTGGACGTGAGCCTCTCCGATGGAACATATTAATACTTAACAATGTCTATGCCGCCGATCTGATCAATGTGATCAAGTATTAAACTTTCCGCAATTTTACTGTTGAACACTCGATCGTGCGTGTATTGCATCATTTAGTAATGGTTGTATTTTTGCAGAGTATCATGGTCAAAATATGGACGCCGGCGGGAACAATTTCGACACTGGTAAGTCAATCGGTAAGTGTTATTTTGTTTCTTTTTATACATAATTATTAGTCGGAAGCCTGAGTGGACTCGCTGCGGATCCCTGGACGGGGCTGACTTCTTAGTTGCTTACCTGCTTGCACCTGCTGCGGCACACGCCAGGGGGACTCGGGTTCACGCCTGGGTGAAAACTGTGGTTCCGCGCCGACCATCTTATATACCACCATTACAATATTGACAATATGCAATACGGGAACTTAAAAAATATCTGTACGAATGTGAGAGCGCGATGAAATGAGTGAGACGGTGATATATATTAATGAGTGGATGTTCCACGATGATGGTTACAGGGCAACCGCCGCAGGAGCAGGAGCTCGCCACGAAGATGTTGCAGATCCAATCAAAGAGGTTTTACCTGGACGTGAAGCAGAACAGGCGCGGCCGGTTCATAAAGGTTGCCGAGGTGAGAGCGAACTCACAGTATGGTCATTGTGAACTTGTATACCCTACTATAGCGGTTTGTGCACGAGGAGCTCGGCCGCGACTGCCCATGACCACCTCAGTCCAGCCCCCCGCCCGGCACGTGGCCACGTCGCTCATCTTATTCTTACACAAAGTTAGGGGTATCAATGTCAATTAATATCGGGTTCATTGGTCATATGCCAGTAGGCTATCTCAAATGTTTGACTTAATATATATAAGAGCCCATGTAATAAGTAAATATTTATATGTACAAGCATATTATAGTTGCTGCAGACTGTTATTACTTTTTTTATGATTGTTTTGATTGTTGATGCCGTTCCTCCTTAGTGGTTAGTGTTGAGCTAGCGACAGTGCTGCTCGATCCGTATGTATGTAGTGTAAAGGTGTAAGTCCGATGGGCGCGGGTCCCCGGCGACTGCCTGGGCGGCGCTGGGCGGTGCTGGGCGGCCGCGCGCTCAGCCGGTGTTGTGCGCACAGATCGGCGCGGACGGGCGGCGCAGCCAGATATTCCTCGCGATGTCCACAGCGGCCGAGTTCCGCGATTACCTGTCCACCTTCAGCGACTTCTACTCCTCTCTGGGCCCGCCGAATCCGGACAACGTGCCCGACGACGGGAAGCTGAAGTCCGAGATGATGCTAAAGGTGCGTACTCTGCATCCAGCTTTATACGGTGATTATATCGGACGTGCTGCGATATGTGTTTTATCCTTTTATTTCGTATAACTGGCCCCGGTGATGTTTTGTTGAGGATACAGTAAGTGGGTATGCAGTGTGGGCCGTCGGTGCGTTGCATGAGACTGTTTCTAATCGCCGCTCGAGTAAAGAGAGGAAGTGGAGTGATCGGTTTTGGGCGCAGGACAACCGGCGGTACTACCTGGACCTGAAGGAGAACTCGCGCGGGCGCTTCCTGCGGGTGTCACAGACGGTGACGCGCGGCGGGCCCCGCAGCCAGGTGGCGCTGCCCGCCCAGGGCATGATCGAGTTCCGCGACGCGCTCACCGACCTGCTCGACGACTTCGGCACCGACGACGGCGGGTCAGTACATACACACGCATACACCCGTCAACCACCGCCCGACTAGCGGCTCCCCTCGCTCCGAAAGACGATCGCTTCATCCGGTTTAGCGGCGGTACGCATGTGTTATGTGTTTTAAAGGTGATGTTAATGTAGAGGGACGGAAACGTTAGCAGTACGCGGCGCATCTCTTGCATTTTCTACCAAATGTTGGGAAGGTAGCGGCGGCGGGCCCGGGCAGCCCTACTAATGCCATTGTCATTAATTACGTTTGCACGGCGGCGGCGGGCGATTACCTTGCGGGCGAGTTACCTGCCGCTACCTCACACACCCCAGCGGTGTTCACTCTTACGAACGCTTGCGGTATTAGCCACAACAAAATCTGTTAACAACAGGCTCGACCTTAAATCTCATTAGCGTCTAAATATACAATACGATTAAGCTAAAGGCCAACTTTATCGCCGGCTGCTGCGGTACTAGGCAAATAGTTTTTTTCTATTTATTATTTTCAAATTTTAAAGAGAACTGAGAACACAAACGCGCAGTGTACACATACGTAAGTAAACGTACTGCAGCAGCACACACAATTACATGCAGACACACCCCCGGCCTGCCCTGCTGCGTGTTGTTATCAATAACATGCGCGTATAAGATGCTGCGTGTGTCCGTGTAAACATCCGCGGCAGCAATACCTCCGAGAACAAACCCTGTTACAATTAGTGGCAGTGGCACACACCTTGCGGTGCCTCGCCAACCACCATCAACAACCACCAACGCTTTAAAATTCGGTATCCTTTGTATTACCCGATGGTTATAAATATTATACTTTGTATGCTGAGCTATCATTTTACATTTGCTAAAAGTATATTGTAAGTACTTTATAAATGAAGTATACATAGCGTTTAGGGGAAATGCAATATTTGCAAAAAAAGTGAAATTGGTATTGACGACGTGTTGTGTGTGCTCTCCTAGTGTTTCATTCATATTGCTACCATTACAATAATAAGGTGCGCTCGTCTGTCTGGTGGTAAGTGATACGCCGACTGTGCATAACGTTTAATTGCGATGATGTACACTGCACTACATAGCGCTCTTCACCTAGTCACGAGGATTAAGTCCCGTTACTCCAATAATTACACTCTCCGTCGTCATTGGCTCGGTGTCGCGCGAGTGCACCATTTATTCTTACTGTCCATTCCTACTTATTGATAATATGCTCGCTTGTATTGTTTAACACAATTTTAACACCACATTTTTTTTCTTGTATTGATTAGGTTACTCTCCGTCGACAGATTCAAGGGGGAACTCCCCGAGGGAAGACACTTGCGTGTCGACAACAAAAATTTCTACTTCGACATTGGACAAAACAACCGCGGCGTCTACATGAAAGTAAGCGAGGTAAATGCAAGCATCGTTCATATTGGTACCGCCCGCTGACCTTTTTGTAAATCGGGCATATATATATACACCATCAAGCCTTCTGGCAACCTTGCTGCGAGTGGTTGGCTTACAAGTATAATGCAACGAAGTTTGTGAGGTGAGGTGTCTCTCGCAAACTGTTTCACCTGATCAAAGTAAACGTTAAGTAAATATTTCACGTAGCAACTACAGTGGGAAGCAAGTTTCCTAAGTGTTTAAGATGCGTTCTTCAATTATTGTGTCGTTGATTGATGGTTGGTAAAGAGCCGCTGTGTCTGGCTGGTGGCTGAGGTGGTGCGTGTTCGTTTGCAGGTCAAAAGTAATTTCCGCACGGCGATAACGGTGCCGGAGAAGTGTTGGCCGCGCTTCCGCGACATACTGTCCGACTACTGCGAGAAGATGGCGCGCACGCACGCGGCCGACTCCATGCAGGTGAGCCCTCAACTGACCAAACCTTACCACTAAACCGGGAAACACTTAAAACTGACAACCTTTACAAAACTGCTTCCTGGCTTCCAGCTGTCTGCTGCGGCGCAGTGGCAGTGCGCCAGTTGTTAAGTGCGTCTGCAACAAGTTAAATATTTAATACAATACTCTCAAAGTAATAATACAGCTTTGTAGAGCGCTGTAGCAGTGGCAGCGACGTCCTCACGACGCCGCTGCCTCGGCAACAGCCGAGTCCTGATATAATATTGTATTGAATATAATTAAAGTACGGAAATTATTGATATCATAAACGATTGGAGAGAGGTTAGCGAGGTTTCAATGGGAGCAGTTTTCGCAAACACCCGCTATCGGCGTTTTTAGTGTAAAGCGTGTAGCGTTGAGTTGCAGGGCGGGCAGCGCACAACCTTCCAGAGACCTCTGAACTTTACTATTCCCGGAGTGACCAATAGAGTGTGATCACTTGATTATTGACTGCGTATACAATTGTAAGTTTGTTTGTAAATGTGTAATGTTGTCGGTTTCAGGACACATTCACCGGCAGCGTCCCGAGCCGGATTTGATGCGCGGGCCCCGGCCCGCTCCGCCCCGCCCGGCGCATCTGTATATAGTACTCTACGGACGTAGCAGCCCTCTATCTCCCATACACCGCACGCGAACCAGCTCCGCGGGCTACACTCCACACTTGGATTAACTGCGGCTTCAAGCTTTACTTTGATTGTCGTTAATGTCCTGTTTTCATTGAATGTAAATAGTTGGGCGCGTAGCAGCATCAGGTTAGCGTATCACCAAGTGATTCAGTGAAGGTTGGGCTGCACTAGCCGCGCGACTCCACTCGATGCCACTTGTAGTTCGTAGGCGAATAAGTTTTGTTTTCTACGATTGATTATTTAATGAGATAACTGTTCACACTGAGATGCGTGTGTGGCTGGCTGACGGAGCCGCCGGGTGTTTACGGGCGCGTACGGCGGCGCAACTCGAATCTTTAGATAAGTACCGCACTGCTGTGATATACTCGTAGGCGTACGATCCGACGGATTTAAAATGTTTCAAATGTAAGATGGACGCGGCCGCATGCGGGGGGGGGACTGTACTATACTATACTATTGGCATTTTGTAAGTTGCTTGGAAAGCGTATACGATGTGATTATTAGCAGGTTTAGTTGGCGTTTTATATGATGTACGTTTACATATATTACGGGAAATTTTTACTCGAAGAGTTTTTTGATCGTGCAAAAATTAGGTATGTGTAAAGTTTAGGACACTGGTTTTAAAATAATCTGCCGGGCAGCGACCCAGTTGGAGCAAAAGCTATATGTATGAATATATATGTATCTATATATAAATATTTAGTTAGGTCGCATTGTCCGTGTCGGTGGGGGTGGGGCATGTGAGGAGGAGGGAGTGATGCGGCCGTGTCCATGTGGGGGGTAGGTTAAGTTTGGTTACGTAAGCACCCTGTGTGAGCTCGGAGCGCGGGCGCTGCTGGCGCGGCCGCGGGCGCGGGCTACAGGTCTCCGTGTGCTCGTTACTTGTTTCGCGTCCTCTTGTTATGTTTTGGTCTTTAGTCGTAATACAATGAGTAGGTCCATAGCGTCCGCTGCGGTTATTCCGCGTAGTCAGTGGTGGTCACCGTGTGGGCCCGCACGGAGCGCCGGCAGTGCGCGTGCGCGTGTGTATGCGTGTGTGCGTGCGCGTGTGTACATATATATGTGTGTGTGTGTGTGTGGGTGGGTGTGTAGTGTCTGTGAGTGAGCGGGATGCAGTAGGTTAGGTGAGCACTACAGCAGGCGTCGGGCGTGCCTGCAAATCTTTTACTGTTTGTATTTAAGCATTTCTTTTGTTTTATTTTTTTAATTATTAATTGTGGTACCAATCGCTGAAACACCTTCAAAATATTTTCACCCTTTATTGGTAGCCTTATCGAGTTGACGCGTCGCTCAGGCCGGCGCCGGCGGGGAGCGGCTCCGGCCCGCGCACACGGACCACGTCTACATTTAGATTTAGGAGAAATGATTATGATTAGCTCCGGGACCTCCTGTCTCGGAGCTCACTATCCGTTTGAGCTGTATTATGCCGCGTAAGCGAACAGCTCAATCAAATATGTTAATATGAGAAATGATTCGAGTCATCATAGTTGATAGATGTTGATGATATTCTATTGCATTGTCGTCAATGGCACGGCACGCACTGTACATATATATACTCGTACATAATCGGTCTCCGATCGCGCCACTTCGTTCCTCGGTTTGTTAACATTTTTCATTTTGTAAACTTTGTTCTTAATGACGTTGTCCGCTAGGGTCTTACTGTTTCACTTTTGTATGTTGGAATTTTCAAAGAGTTGGTAGTGTCACCCCCGAGTCTTTGCTTTGGACATTGCCTTACATTAGTGAGCTCTGGTTAAGTATTATTAACAGAGATGTATTTGACTTCGCGCTATACAGCTAACGAGAATGTGTTTCAGAGTTAAATAATAGTTATTGTAATAAGAGTTTTATCGCAGCTAGGATTCGGACCGGCGTCTGGATTCGTACTATGCAATGTTATACTAGTTTTGTTACGGCGTAACGTCCGGCCCATCGCAAATAAAATAGCCTAATGTCAAGCTCTCGACCCGTAGACATAGGAGACGGCCGGGCGCGCGCAGGTATAGGTTAATTTACAGTACATTTCCCTGGAACACCGTAATCTGATAAAGTATGGGATAAGTTGGTGGCGTCCGATATAATGTTACATATAGAAGAAGAGAAAAATACATATATATAAAAATCATTGCTCTAAATGGATAAATATATTAATTAATAATATATAGAGGGAGCGGGGACGGCGTTTGCTCTCGTATCGTAAGTTAGGTTAGTCGGGTCGCGTGCGGGGCCGCGCGCCGACACCGACCCGATCCACTCTTACTAACGCATCTCATCTACCTCTCTCTCCGTCTCCACTCGTCGGCGTAGGCGCCCCACGCGATCTCTGACTTCATTTAAAAAAATATGGTACAAAAAGTAATTTTAGTTCCATAGAAGTTTAAGATCTACAGATTTTATATTTAGAGAAGATTAAAAATTTATATCCCGCCGGCCGCGGCGCGACTTCGGCGACCGGCTGTCGTACAGAATGGTGTATATACAATGTAATGTATACCCAGAGGAGCCTGAGGCCGCGCGGGCGGCGGCGGAGGCGATGGGCGGCAACCTCGCGTCTGGCTCGTGGGACTTGCGCTCAAATCTATTAAAAAGTCCATCCCATATTAACAGAGAAACGAAATATCTAAATAATAAAATGCACTAAACATTTTATTGTAAACAGTAGACGGGTCGCCGGCTGGCCGTCGCGTGCGACTCGCGCTGCGTGATGCTGCGCGACCTCGCGTCTCCCGCTCCCTCTCACTCCTCTCCCTCTCACAAAACTGCCTTTACGTGCCTCGCGCGCTCATTCATCCATCGCTCCCTTCAACCCCCACCCTCCCGCTTCCCCGCAACCCCCCGGGCGCAGGGCGCAGCGCCGGCCGGTGCCGCGTAGTTCCATGTGATAGTCAATTATTATAATATTCATTACTACTAAGTCGGTCCGCGGGGCGCGGCCGCGGCGCGCGCACCCCCACCCCCCACCCGTCAGCTCCACCTGCAGCTCCAGCGCTATGCAGATCCGTCAGTTATTTGAAGCACTCGTGTGTGGAGAGGCCAGGGTTCAGCCGGGGGTGCCGCGCCGCCGTCCGCCACCCCGCGCGCACACCGCCGCCCCGCTCCCGATGCGTTGTTCATACATACAGATAGATTACTAAATAGATACGAAATGAAACTGATACAAAATATAAAAAAAATAAACAAATTTATGATCAGAGAGTTATAATAGTACGTTAGTTTTAATTATATTTCTGATATTGATTGATGTTTTGCTAAGATAATTTATCTATACGTTACATTTGAAGAAGCGCGGTGGTAGCTGCGGCGCCGCAACCGTTTCATCACCGCCGGTACCATTCACGTTCCACCATCGGTCGGCCGCCGGTCCACTCGACATGCCACCACACCACCGCAGCCCTCGGAGCCGCGGGACCGCGTCGCAAAGAACCTACGAAATGTATTGTAGTTGGTGTAAGCAATGCCGTGGTACCTCGCGCTGATAGGGATTGTTATTAGGGACGGGCTGCTGCGGACGGTGCGAGCGATCGGGAGGCAGTGACGCGATACGGTGAGAGGAGGGCGGAGGGCTCTGGTAGCGGGTTGTGTAATGCGCGAGGTAGGGTAACGGGAGCAAGGTGTACGCGAACGAATACTGCCAATCGATTGTAGGTTATATTAAACGATAATGATTTGTAGGGTTATCGACTTTGCAACACTGTGTCCTAAATAATTCGTATTCTATGTATAGTATGTATGTGTGGAGGCTCGGCGCTGTCCAAACCCGGAGCGCCGCGTCCCCGCAGCCCGAGTTTGGACAGGATCGGACTTCTTGTAAATGTTTCCTTGGCGTGAAGGCGATGGATACAAACTGTGTTCTGTAGCGTACCGAGTGACAGGGCGTCTAGATAGGTTTGCATTCGCGTGCGGCGGCGCCACCAGCAACACCAGCGCCACTAGCGCCAGCACGGCACCGCCGCACGCGGCTTTAGAGTTGAGCTAAGATTAAAGAAAATATAAATTGTGGTGTTAAGGTAAACGATGTCGGCATATTGGGTGTTGTGTATGGAGAGAGAAGGAGTTGTGGCCTCAGCGCCGATGCGACCGGTTGTGATGCGACTCAGTTTCGGTTTTACGATTCGTTATTTTCAACAAGTTATTGAAAGGAAACAATGGCGGGCACCCAATATGCGCGGGTAGTTCGGTGAAGTTGGATGTAGCAATGAATGCGGAGAGTGCGGACTGACGCGGCTCATGTGATGAGCTAAAAATCATTTTGGATTTGTTTAAAAAACATTCGGTCGTGTTAGACACGCGGGCGTGCGCGGATTGTATCCAAAGATTGTAAAGTGTGATGTAACTTCCTATAGGTTTATTATTATACTATTTTATATACCTGTTGTTTTTCTATTGTTTGACAGTAGCTCGTGTCGAAATGTTCGGAACATTGACAGATCTCCCGATCGAATTATATTATCGTGTTATGAGTTCTGTAAGCGGCGAAGGCAAATTGTGCTCACCAACGTGGCGGCAGGCGCGTGCTCGTGCTCGTGCGTCGCGGCTGTTGTAAACTGGGAAGGTCCTGGGTCCAGCGCACGGCGCGGCGGCCGGGAGTCGCCAAGCGGGCCCCGGCCGCGGTCCGGCGCGCCCGGAAGCAGTCAAACTGCAGTTAGATGGTGCTTGTGTGTACTTACGTGGGATATATATATGTATACATATATAATATAATTTCTATTGTATCTCTAAAATATAATGTTTTTACGCTTATTTGTTTTTCATAACCAACATTATAAAATTGTAAATGAACCCGTGCAGAAATCGTTCGTGGTGGTGATGATGTGAGAGTGCGTTGTGTGAGTAGTTTGTGAGCGCTGCACTGTCGCGGGCCGCGGCGTCGCTCCACATACACAAGGCGGAATATTGGTGCGCGACTGCGACGCGGTGAGCCGTAGGGAAGTTTTACGATAAATGGTGAAAAAAATAAATAAATTGAAAAAAATGTCTAAACCTGCCTTATTTACGCACCCTCAACTCCCGCTACACTCCTACTGATCACCCGACATTACGTAAACCGATTACATAAGTTCTCTGCAAGTTGATTTAATATTTGCACTCGTATGCAATGAAATGGTAATTATACTGAAGCGGGCCCCCGCTCGGCACCACTTGTGCTCATTTTTTTTAAACAAAATAATAAATAGAAATAAAAGAAAATCACCTTATTATAAACTATCTCAATTACACAGTATTATGACGCCACGAGCAGCGCGTGCTTGTGACTCCGACGGAGAAACGATTGATAAAACTGCTCTACGTATGTAATTATAAGTAATGTGCTGATAGGAATCTCCCATATTTGCTATATTTGACTCGCCAAAGCGTTTCAGCTACATTTTTTTTTAATTTGAAATTAAGCAACGAGACGAGCGAGACGTTCACCTGATGGTAAGTGATACGCTCACCCATAATGTGGCGCTAG
>DWGN01000066.1:0-13928 GCA_018247655.1 Euryades corethrus
ATGTTGGAGATAAAGTTGAAATAGGCCATATGGTTATAAAGTTACATAGCAAACAAGCTTGTGACCAGAATCCATTTGAGAAAGTCTTAAATACGACTAGTATCGAAGAGTGGCGACAATTACTGTTCATGCAACAATCAAATGAGATGACTGATTCTTCAAAACCAGAAGTTTTAAAATTGCTTCTAGCTGGTAATAAGCAATGTATTTTAGAGCCATTAAAAGAAGCACCTAAAAGTCGTGATGTTACTGACTGGGTTAATAGAGAGGTAATATTGCCAAATTGCAATAATTGCATCCAAGACTGTAAAAATACAAATTTAGATGATTTGGAATCATCACAGGTTTTAGGATTAAATGAAAATGATATTAATAACAGTATAAGCTTAGAAAGTTTGGATAGAGTAAGTATATTTAAGCTTAGTATATATGTAAGCGACAGATGATTTCATTCGTTTTAAAAATCTAAGTATTTGTTTTAAGGACAAGAAAGAGTTTAATAGTCTTCAAGTAACAATGCACCCAGATGGATCATTTCTGTGCTTCGGAGGTACAGAAAGCCAAGGAGACAATAGTTTAGATACACCCACAGTAGAGGTCAGTGATAACTTCTTTCCATATAGTTGTGATGTGTTTTATATTCAACTGTTTCGTTTACTTCATACTTTTTTCTTTATAAATTATTTTAGAAGATTTAGATTTTTATTATATTAAAAGAGTGGTAGAATATTTAATGATAAAATACTAAAAATAAAAATGAAATATTCTAAATAGCGCAAATTAAATTTTTAGGTCAATTTTCTTACATTGATGCTTGTGGAAGTACATACATCAACTCGCTATGATCTAACCCCCGATCCTGCTGTAGATCCCATTAAAGCAATATTTATATATGTTAAAAATGATTGCCCACCAAATCACTTTCTGCAGACTATAGTAACAGAGATAATAGTTGTAGATCCTTTGTCACATCCAAAATTATTGGACAGATGTATATTTACTACGAAGATCACTTACGTAGATAACGAAAATCAATGCATTGAAAAATTAATTGATTTAGTAAGGAAACACGATCCGGATATAATGTGCGGGTATGAAATAGAATTGAGCTCATGGGGCTACGTCATAGAGAGGGCGCAAAACTTGGGTATGGAGATAGTTAAAGAAATTTCTCGAATAACTGAGAAAAATAGACAGAAACGTTGGAGGAACGATGACAACGACCTTGAAGGTCGAGTTATTGGTAGAATCACATTTAATGTTTGGCGCCTGTTCCGCCACGAGTTGGCGCTGTCGAGTTATAGTTTTGAAAATTGCATGCATGTCATTTTAAACGAGAGAGTACCAATGTACAGTTTTGCTCAACTATCGGAATGGTGGAATGATGAGTCTAGAATTTTAAGATGGATTCCCGTAGAGTACTATCAAACTAAACTGTCTGGTACAGTCAGAATGTTAGAGAAGCTTGATATGATAAGTAAGTTGTTTTTTATTTTATTATTTCTATTTCACGTACCAACAAAACGAGAAGTATACTGCTTACTATCCGTTAACCCGCAGGATGAGAATTTCTGGTATTGTTCTTATAATCCCGTGCCAGTTAACTTTGTCCTATCAATCCTAGAACAAGAAAATAATTTCAATGTAATATTAGTTAACACATTATTTTTTACCCAAATATTCACTAAATCTTTATTATTTAGACCGCACATCGGAGTTAGCGCGCCTCTTCGGATTGCAATGGTGGGAAGTTCTTTCTCGTGGTTCGCAGTTCCGTGTGGAATCGCTGATGCTGCGTGCCGCCCGACCACTCAACCTCGTAGCGCTTTCGCCTACAGTGAGACAGCGGGCAGCAATGAGGGCTCCCGAATTTTTGCCGCTTATTTTTGAACCTGGTGAGTAAATAATTTAATCTTCTGCGCGAAATTTTAAATTATTTCTTTACAAAGTTCTTAATACCGTGTTCTTTACTGTTATTATTTTTTACTTGGAACTTATCATACCAATAAATAATAATTTTGAATAAATGCATAATAAATTTTAAAAAGTAATGTATTTTGTTCATAGAATCTCGTTTCTATTCGGATCCGGTGATAGTTTTGGATTTCCAGAGTCTGTATCCATCCATGATGATTGCTTACAATTATTGCTTCTCAACTTGCATTGGACGTGTGCAAAACATTAGCCGGTAAGTGCGTAATACGACATTAAGGCAAAGTGAATTTGTAGCAGTTCAGTTTGTGATGCAATTTAAGCCTTCTATGTATTGAAGAGGCACAGGTTGGAACTCCACGGCATTTGGCTTTTGGCAAAATAGAGTTATGTATGGAAGTCGATGTTTTTTTTTTTTTATTATTCTTTAAAGCCATACACCTTACAGGTTAAGCCGGCTGAAGTCGATGTTAGGACAGCAACAATTTTTTTAGACCTTTGACATCTAGCAACCTGCATTTGACCAACATGGTTTTTTTGACATGTTCTTTATGAAAGAAAGGCTAGATCCCCCTAAAGGGGATATTTTCCTGTATAACTTTTAAATACGTACGGAACAACATTCATCTTGTTTTTTTTTTTTTAATTATATAAAATTATTATACAAAGTAACAAATTAAATTTTTCTTTAGTGATTCGCATTACGAATTTGGGGCGTGGCGTTTGCGAATTTCAAAATCGAAGTTAGACACTTTAGTAAACAACGGGCTTGTGCATTGGTCACCTGTAGGCGTAGGCTTCGTAAAGCCGTCTGTACGCCGCGGCGTCCTGCCTGCATTGCTGCGCAGGATACTTGCGGCCAGGCAGGCAGTGAAGAAGAATATGAAGTTGCAGACTGACGAAACCATTAAAAAAGCAATGCATTCGAGACAATTAGGTAAGAAGTTTAGTTTGATTTGTTTGTTTAAAAGTGTAATCTCTTTTGATTGTCTCCGTGGCGTATTAGGTAGCACTTGCCTTAAAAAAGCGAGGGTACGTTGCCGGCGCCATACACTGTCAAGTTTGTTGGATGATAAGAATTTTTTACTACAGCATATCTGGCTTTTCATGGACTCGTCGTTGATAAATGTAATATTATTATATTTTAGTATTCGCATTAAAAGTATTATTATGTTAGTTTAAAACATTTTTAGTGAGTTAATATTAAGTCTATAGTATTCTAATAAAATTTATTATTGAAAATTCCTTTAATTATAATTTATTTCTAGTTAATTAATTAAGGTATATTTTTTTTCTCCTCTAGGATTAAAACTTATAGCGAACGTTACATACGGATACACAGCAGCTAACTTTAGCGGGCGAATGCCTTGCGTGGAGATTGGCGACAGCGTGGTAGCTAAAGGCCGTGAAACACTCGAACGGGCGATAAAACTTGTCCAAAATAATGACAAATGGAACGCTAAGGTAAACCAAATGTTATCTGTCATCAAACAACAGGGTGCAAACATTACTGTGTTTCAATTTAAATGGTGCAATAGGGTAGTTCGTTAGATGGTAAATGATATGCCCGTTTATAACAATATAGCGCTAGATAGGATGATGCACACATCACATTGTGAGATATAAGGAAAAGTGTTTTGCCCAAAAGTATTACTACCATCGTAAAACTTAATCTTAGGTAATATACGGCGACACGGACTCCATGTTTGTATTGGTCCCGGGAGCGAATAGAGCGCGAGCATTTGAAATAGGACAAGAAATAGCCGACGCCGTTACAGCAGACAATCCATCGCCTGTCGCGTTAAAACTGGAGAAGGTAACTCCCTTTAAATTTGTTTATACTAAAATCTCATAATAAGAAACAGTTTACTATTAGGCGCTGCATCTTTTCCCACTGTAAGATAGTTTAAAATTAACCGCGTTTTTATTAAACATATATATTACTAACAAAATATAAGGTAGCCGACAAGTTTTGATAATAATAATTTTCGCAGATTTGCGATGTTTGACAACCTATTGCTAGGATGGTGGATAATACTTTTACCAGTCTAGGGTCCTTTATAATTAATTGTATAAATCAACTTTGAAAATTCCAAATAATTTCCGTTTCAGGTTTACCAGCCGTGTATATTGCAAACGAAAAAACGTTACGTAGGTTACATGTACGAAAGTGCAAACCAAGAGAAACCGGTCTATGAGGCAAAGGGTATTGAGACTGTGCGAAGAGATGGTTGCCCAGCAGGAGTAAAAGTAATATGAATATATATTAACATCCCTGTTTTGGCTACATGTATGAACGTATAATTTAAGTAATAGATTATATAAATTGATCACAGCTTCTCCAGCGTTCACTGTGCGAACTGTTCGAAACTGGTGACATGTCCCGTGTAAAACACATTGTCTGTGCAACTCTATCCAGGCTCATAGACGGCACACTGCCCCCTGGGGATTTGTTCTTTACCCGAGAATATCATGGAGCGAATGGCTACAGGTCAGGAGGTGCTGCACCTCCTAATGAAATTGCCAAGTATGTTAATATTCGTTTCCTAAGAATAATAAAAAAAACTTGTATAATCATCGTTTTATGCGCATAATATAATATATTGTACCTTTTGTTATAACTGGGCTATTTCTAATTAAAATTATGCTGCTGCTGGTGTTTGCTATTATAGGAAAGGTAATCTAAGAATAATGATTACTAGACGACGCTCCTACCATCATATTAATACCGTTGAAGGTTCTGAGAACTTTTTCATACAATAAATTGTGACAGCATAAGAATCCAAAATTGTTACAATCGGTGACGTGGTCGTTTTCCGCACGCTTTGAACAACTACAAATATAAGATAACTAGTACCCTAACTTTTGGTTTAAAAATTAAAAAAAAAATATATCTTTATTTAGGAGGATGATGTCGCGTGATCCGCGCAGCGTGCCTCGTACTGGATGGCGCGTCGCGTGGCAAGTGTGCGCCGGCCCCCCTGGAACAGCTTTATCTCGCCTTGCGCGCTCCCCAAATGAGTTGCTACATTCCGCCGCGCAACCTCACGTTGCGTACTACGCGACGCGCGTTCTTCTGCCACCGTTACACCGATGCCTATCATTACTCGGAGTTCAAGTCTCTAATTGGTAAAAATAATATCCAGAATTGTTCAGCAGCTTCCGTAGCTAAGTATTTGCCTTGCAACACGAAAGTGTTTAGTTCTAGTACCACATTTTGTGTAGTTTGGCAGGTAGTAAAGTTTTTTTAATCCGCTCAGTTAATCACTCGCATATTATTAATATTCTGCTGCTGCTATAACAGCATTGTTGTATTTTAGCTGTCCAATTATGAGAGCCAAAATATTCTGATCCGACAAAAGGCTGGAAAGACAAACAACACATTTAAAAATTATTTATTCATACTAAATTGTTTAATAACTTAAGATTTAACTTTTTCAAAGGTGGTTGGAAGTAGGATACGGACGAGATATTCAATTAGAGAGAGGTATATCAAAACGTGGGGAAGGAATAGCTCGTTACATGCAGCGTGGACGGTGTGCGATCTGCGGCTCGCGTGGTACCCGCTCACTGTGCTCCAATTGCGTGTCTCAGCCCAACTCCGTTCACGCATTGTACACGCGATTAGCACGTGCGTACGCGTACAAACAACAATGCTATGATGTGAGTTAATGTTCATTTTTTTTATTCCATAAAACAACGGAACAAGCAGAACGTTCACCTGTTAGTAAGTGATACGCGCGTATATAGTAGTACTTAGTTAAGAAATTTCAAATCTCGATACCCTCAATAATTTCACTAATTATAACGTTTTTCTGAGCCGGCTTAACCTGTAAGGTGTATGGCTTTATAAAGAATAAAAAAAACGTTTTTCTGACCCAAACTCAGTAATTTTTCAATACTATTGTTTTCTGGCAGAAATATATATGTTGCTTTAGCTTTTACCTTCCGGTATCTGGCAACCCTTCCACTAATAAAATGATAATATTATATTTACAACTAATAAATATGTAAAACTTGAAACTTTTAAAATTTCCTTGCAAGACTTAAATTACTTTATTACAGATATGTGAATCATGCTGCGGTCATTCTAAGTATTTACATTGCGAAAACACCGAATGTCCTGTTTTGTGGCGCAGGGTAAACGCACAACAGAAATTGGAGGAAGTACGTGACGTCATAGCTAATTTACCGCCCCATTTGGCGAACCAAAATTTAGATTTCTAATCAAAATGAGGTTGTATGATATATTGTAAAGATAAATTATATTTTTATTTAAAATATTTTTCTTTGTGTATGATTATCACTGCCTTCGTACTAATTCTGTTCTAAAGCAAAAATTCACCTCTAAGAATAAATGGGGATAATAGGATATATAAATAGGATAAACCCTCTTGATAACCATTGCCTGGTAATAACCCGATTTATGTAAAGTGTTATATGGAGCATCTGATGTCTTAAACCACTAAGCATATGTAGAAGAGTTAACGAAAATAATTAAAAATCAGTGTACATAGTTTCACAATAATTATAAAAATTAGAAAATAATTACCTGTTTTAACCTTATAGAAAAAGATTTTTTTTTTGCCTTTATATATTACCTTTAATAATCTATTACAGTAACAATTCGAGTGATTTACAGTATAGATACAGGTGGTCATAGACTAAAAGATTATTTGTGGTATTGTTAATTGTGTAATATAAAACATTGTTATTACATGGAAATAAAGCATTTCTTAAGTATTCAGCCTAAGAAGTGTTAAGACTATTATAATCGTGAACATAAAATTAGATACTGCAATTTTGTATTGATATAAGCTGTACTTAAGATAAGGCAGCGTGGTCTTAGAACCTTAACCTGTTCCCAAGAAAAGAACGATTGAATAAAAAAAATGTTTTGACAGCAACATTAAAACTATTAAATAGTTTCTATTATGATAAATATTTTGATTAAAAAAAAGTATTAAAACTTTGCCTATATCGAGTAATATTATTATAGAAATAATATTTACGGTTTACATTGAAGTAAAAGAAGATGTATAAGAATGTAGAACTGCGCAAATTACCAGCGGGTACACTTTGCGAAATTATCAACACCTTAGAGACAAACAATGATTGGAAAATTGTTATGTCGCATATACCTAAAAATCTTGGCAGTGATACATTTGAACAGAAATACAATGAAAAAGATATAAGGTACACATTTATTTATTTAAAATTTAATGAATGGTCAAATATCTTGTAATAATTAATTCTTTTCTTAGGCTTATAGAAAAACATTCAAAATCAAGTAACAGGCAATGTGCAGAAATACTAATTGATGAATGGGGAACTTCCGGCAAAGTTAGACCAACATTGTCAACTTTAAAAGAAATTGTTCTTAAGGCAAATATCTTAAAAGCAGCTGATCAAATTGCTGCTCTCCTTTTAGGTAAAATAGATTTGTATATATACATTCATAGAGATATAATTACAATTGGTAAATCTTTGTTATAAACTAATTTGGAATACAAAATGATTTTTTTATTTTGCAAAAATTATAATTATCTTGTAAAGCAACAGATTCTATCTCTACTAATCTATAGTTCTCAATAAAAGAAAACATTTGAGGAAATGAATGATGCTAATATTTTAATTGTAATGAATTTAAAATTGTGATAATAGGTATTGCTTTATAGGGACTGGTTTCTTAACAACATTGAATGGAAATCACTTTCATAGAATTACTTTCTGGCGATAGGTCTCTGTTGCCAGAGATTCTCTGAGTAAGTAGCTTAGAGTTAGTGCTTAGCATTTATTTGATCTGCAAAACAGTATAGTGCAATCATTACTATGTTCAGATTCAAAGGGTGTTGTAGGTTAAAAAATTGCTGTAGTATCAAATTATTTTGTGTCTCAAAGAAAGTGCAATCTAGTGTTGTGTATACCATCCTAAGCAGCGCAATTTTGTTATTGGCAGTCATATCATTTTCCAATAGTAGAAAAATCTTGCCTGTCTCATCATTTAATTGAAAAAAAAAATGATAATTTATGTTAATTATTTGCAGAAGAGCGTCCACCTCGGCCAAGTGATGGTCCAGCAGCAGACATTGATACAGATGTCACAAACATTTTGGAAAATGAAAGCATTAACCAGAGATTTAATTCCTTAGATCCCACTAAGATAATTCAAAATGATTCATCCAATGATAAAAATTTGTGTAACATTAGCATTGTTCCAATGAAATCTCAAACACAAAATGGTGATATTAGTTTTAACATACCCCGTATCAGTTTTCTCCAAACTGTCAATGTTTCCAATGATTCTTTACAATTACCACAATCATCTAGAAATATACCTAACTTAGATTTGATACTTCCAAATACTTCTGGTCAAAATACATCTTACAGTGTGACAACAGGTTTAGAAAGTAGAGAAACATCTGAAGGTTTTGTGGAACAACATAATCAATCAAACAGTGAGAACAATTCATATCAAAAGTCATTGCCAAACATATCTGATCTACACAGACATATTGATAAGAGAATCCTAGAAGATACAAATTTGATTAACTTTGAGTACAGCGAATTGGAAAACATTACTTGTAACTTTTCAGAGACTGTTATTAAAGGACCTTTTGGCCCAAGTGGTAAAATAGGTAGTGGCGGGTTTGGGGAAGTTTTTGTAGGTTTCCACCCAACCTATAGGGTCCCTCTCGCTGTTAAAAAAGTTCATAACCATTTATTGTGGTCTATGCATAAACCAAATATGGCTATTGATATGTTTAATACTGAAGTAAAAAATTTAACACAATTCAGGCATAAAAACATTGTTCCTATATTAGGGATTTCAATGAATGGTCCTGTTCCTTGTATTATATGTGAATATGTTGATGGTGGCTCCTTAGAGGACCAATTGGCTGCAAAAGTTTTAAGTGAGAAACAGAGACTTAATATAATGATTGGCACCGCTGAAGGTTTAAAATATTTACACACTAGTGAACAGATAATTCCCAACAATGGTCCTTCTGATAGCAACACTGAAAATGTTATAAGAAGAAATAACTTTGTGCACCGTGATGTAAAAAGTGCTAATATTTTGCTTACTAAAGATTGTGTACCAAAGGTAAAGTTCCAAATGTAAATAATTTCCAATTTTGCTTACTTCTATCATTAACCAAAAGATGGTCACAGCTGAACCTTGTGTGAATGCTTTAAAACCCTTTTATAAAAAATGCAATTTCTGGTGGTAGCTTCTGATTCATCACCATCAGCCGACAGACGACCACTGTCGGGTATTACCTCATCAAGCGACTTCCTACGGCTTTCATCAGATTGCGAACTTCCGATTACCTAATACAATCTTAGTAAAGTAGTTTAACCTATTATAATGAGAAACAGTAATGTTTTAACAGAAACAGAAATAGTGATGTTTTAACACATTACTATTTCTTAGTGTGGTACATGCTGCAATCAGCAACATTTTTTATTATCAATGACATTTATCACCATGCTTGTGCCCTTTATGAAATTAAAAAAAATTTAGTTTTCGACATAAGAGTTTCTATTCTTTGAACCATTTTGTTTAATAATATAATTTTTCTTGTGATTTTAGATTTGCGATTTTGGACTTGTTAAACAATATGAATCAACATTTGTAACAACTTCCCCAATGGGCACTTCTGCTTATATGGCACCGGAAGGATTTTATGGGACGATTACCCAAAAAATTGATATCTACAGCTACGGCGTAGTACTTTTAGAGTTGCTCACTGGTTTAAAACCAATTGTTGTAAATCAAAACAATACAATTAATATTAAGGATTACGTGAAAGAACATATGAACGAAACTGGTGAACTTGAAAGTATTTTGGATCCAGTTGTTGGCAAATGGACAAAAGCTACGGAAATATATAAATTATCACAAAATTGCTTGCAGTATGAGAGGACAAGTCGACCATCTATTGAAGATATTTGTGACTTATTAGCTAATATAACTGATAATCAATCTTGAGTTACGTCTGATGATGTATTCCATTATTTTTAATTTTCTATAAGAATTAATTACCAAATAGTGCTAAGTTGTAAAAGATGGTAAAGTGTATGTAGTGTGTGTGCACCTTGATTAATCTAGCTCACGATAGCGAGAATAGAACAATGCTGTTATGACAGATTTGGAAGGTCTTAGGAAAATACAAATTTTAAAATCCTACTATCTTCAGTTTTAGAGATAAGAACTTCAGCTATTGTGATACGGATAGATTCTTATATATATATAATATCTCTAAAACGGTATATTACTTGTGTTATAGAAAAACTAGTTGTACAGAATTCGACATCGTGTAACAAATTATGTACAAATAATTTACGTAAAATTTTTCTACTTTTAAAGTAAATGAAATTTCTTTAGAAGAAAAATTTAACGTACATCGTTAATAAATAATACTAAACAAAAACATAATTTTTGAATCCCCTTGCGATCTACGTGAAAACACAAATCAACAACAATTAGGTACACAAAAGGCATCATAAATTCCTTTTACAAACTAAAAACGTTATACTAAATAAAATTAAACGTTTACGAAAATTTCCCGCTCCCTTTAATCGGAGTCTTGTCTCGATTATTGGCGTAGTCTTCAGATTCAGACTAATTTCAAAGATTGACTTCAGCAAAGAGTACAAAATGCATTTACAGGATTATGTTATACCATACTCTGGAGAAAATTTATTACACCATATATAAATAAGAAAAATATTGTCAACATGTCTGCATAAATGGAATTATTAAACGCATGCATATAGTTTAAAAAGTGATTATGAATAAAAGAGCCAGAATATTTATATGAAAAACTCCTCGGAAAAGATATAAGTTGAGAGAAAATTGGGGATCCTTGCCAAAGTTCGACAATACTTCTCACCTGAACAGCTATTTACTTTATATAAGGCAGAATTCCGGTCGTGTGCACAGTTCGGTTACGGTAACATCTGCATAAAGCCCGAGGCAGTAAGGAAAGCCCACAACCTGTAGCTGATTAAAATTGCTATTGGGATCAGTATCAACTGAACCGCTAGCTACAGTGTACAAAGAAGAGTTTGTATGCATATATATACAATATAGAAGCAAGGCAATGAAATATCTTTATTTTAAAAATATAATTTGAAATCTCAAGAGTACAATGTCATAAAGGTTATTATTTTATATTGTTTATGTATTTTGTAAATTAAACATTACTCTATATTATATCGTTTTTAATTGCGTTAATCCTTTCTAAGAAAGCTTTATCTAGGGAACAATCAATATTATTTAAGCTTTTTATAATCATTTTCTCTTCAGGTTCAGTACACAGACTAATTAATATTTTAATTAAAATATGCACATTAGTCAAATGTTTTTCTTTGCATATATATAAGATCTTGAATAGTTTGGAGAGTACTTTGTGTCCTGTACCACGGAGCTTCCACACACACCAACAATATTTTACCCATTCTTTGAGTGTCTGAAAATATAGTTTTTATTTAACAACACAATAAGACTAGCAGAAGATTTTTAAATGACACAACACATATTATATATTGAATTTTTCATAAAACATATGAGTGGATACTATGCCATGTTAGGAACTATGTAGTTGCTCCAAAAATTATGTGGATATTTATCAAATAACCTCTTAGCTAATTTATTGTTCCTTTAGAACATAAATGTAACATATCCAAAAATATGATATGTCTCCCAATAACAATACGACACAAATTGCCTTACATTTGTAGGATTTTTACTGATACATGAGGTGTTTTATTACTCTAAAAACTGCTACTACAAATCAAAAGAAAATAAAATTTGAACCAAATTGTTTGTCTCTGAAAATATATAATGAATATATATTGTTATTGCAACCTTAACCTACCTACCAACCTTATATAATTTAAAACATTGGAGACCTGGAGTTATTCCTATTGTGTACAAGACTGAAAATAACCTTAAGGACCCAGTTTAAACTCATCAATATAACTTTACATATTTATTAAAAAATTATTTGAAATTGTGCAGCTACTAGTATTTAATACATCAAAACTTTATTCATTTAAAATAGATTTCAAAGAAATACTTTTGGAATGTTAATTTCCATTATGAGCAAGAAAAATATTACTGTTTCTACTTAGAGATTTTTGTATTTTCGTGTGAAAGTACTGAATACACTGTTCCAAGACTTATATATATGAAAAATATTTAGAAATAAGCTATGGATATAAAAAATATTTTATGATGAACATTATTTCTAAGAAAGCAATATTTGATAAAGAATTAAATAGTGCACTTGTTTCCTCCCTTCTGAGTTTACCTTTGCTAAGATATTGCTGTCAGTTACTTTAATTTGAAACAAATATCAATAAAAATTGAAGAGGATTTAATAGAATTAAGTTTAAATGGAATATCATTACCTACCCGTAATACATCATCCAACAGTAAATCACTCACTGTTTCATTGCAACATAATTCCAAATTATCAACTATAATGGTTAGAAAGATGCTTCTATTAACACAGTGTACTTTATGTATTGATATTATTGCTCTTGTAAATTTAAAGTATTCAGCTTTTCTGTATAAATTTGATTCAATTACTAGCTGATCAAGGGCACTATCATACATTTCATCGAGTTTCACTTTCTGCAAAAGAGTTTATATCCATTTAAGAACAAAATATATCAAATCATGTAAGCATCCCACTGTTTACATTATTATTAACATATATGCAGCAACATATAAAAATATAATCAGTTTGATGTTGTCACATGTAATATTATTATTTAAAGAAATTATGAGAAGCTTAGTTAAATTATATTATATGAAATCAGTAAATTGTAACATTTACATGGTAAAAGTATGTGTTGAAAAAAAACTGATAGCACTTTAGCTAGTGAATTTTTAACCTACATAATATAAACCATTTCCAATATAGTTTATTAAAATTTCCACAGTAATTACCTTAACATTAACAGGGAAAATGTTGCATAAAGTAAGTAAACCCACAAAGGCCAATTTTGTTGCTACAATGTCTTTTTCAGTTAAAACTTTTTTCAGACTCAAGTAAATAACATCGTAGTAATTGCCTTGTTCAAAATCTTCAACATTCTGTAATTTAAAATTATAATAATGTAAGGTACACTTAAATACAATAATTTACAATAGGCAACAACATATACATAGTACTAAAAATTTAAACCTCTTACCAAACATTTTAATATTGCAAGGGTGCATTTTAATCCTTTAATTTTGTTCTCGAGAATGTAATCATCAGTTAAATATAAAGCAGCTGGAAGTATTTTTGGTGGTTGCAGAACTACATTATATTTCTGAAAGATAAATTAATTGTATTATCAATTCTCATAATTGATATCTTATCACAATTAATTGAACAAATAAAAAAAAGGCATGAGTACATTTGTAAATATTGAATACTTTATAATCAATTACCTTTACATTGTCAATTATGTTACAGTATACCTCAATCTGGCCTGGATACCTTTTAAAATTCTTTGAAGTAAGTTTACTATGTAATATTCCGAGACAATCATCAAAGACTTGTTGATGATCGAATATTTTATTTTGTTTTAATATATCAACGATGTTAATTTTATGAAAAACTTGGAAGTAGTAAATTAATTTTTCAGAACATTTGGAACATTTCTCTGTATTCCATAAGTTATAACTTGAAAGTTCGTAATATAAAATTATGAGATGTGATACTATATTATATTCAGGATTTATGAAATCTTTTACATTAAATGTTTCAAGTTTCTTTATTAGTGTATTCAAATGTTTATCTAAATTCTTATAGTGATTCTCAATTTCGTCATGTTTTTGAGACTCATCATAGTTCTTACTAAGCTTGGGCAAAAGACACGATTCAATAATATCTTTTAAACTCTCCATCTCAATAACGACTGAGCAAATTAAGCATTAAGTTTAAGCGTATCAAAAACGATTCATACGAACTGAGATGTTATTGATTGATTTT
>DWGN01000067.1:0-13795 GCA_018247655.1 Euryades corethrus
GTTCTAAAATAATGTTAACATCTATAAAAATTAAATACACTTTTGTTATATTATCCGGGTATTTAAACGTGTACTTAGATCATTGGTCAATCATCAGAACCATTACCACCCAGCATCCATTCGTCGCATGTTATGTACGTATTTGCGATATGATAACATCTTCGTTTCACGGCGACACCGAATTATGGTTGCGAACGGGTCAAAAATATCTATCATTCCAACGACCACTTTAAACTTTGTGTTTATATGTTTGGGTAGTATGGGAAAGTGTGAACATATGATCCAGAAAACAACTAGGATTTCAAATAGCGGCTGCTGTCTTAAGTAATAGCTGTAAAGAGTTACAACTATATGATATGGTAATGAAAATAACATCATAACTTTTCGATCACAATCCACGGAATGTGTAGGTTCCAAATGTCGATTATTTTCACAGCAGTGTGAAAAAGTAGACATTGGATGGATTCCATATAATAAACATCCTTAATCCCTGAATCGATGATGGATCCTATGGCACTAGAATTGGTGAACCCTGAACATCTAGAGTCGCCGAGAGCCTTATATGAAGTTTCTTGTGATATTATACCACCTTATCAGAAACTTCGTTACCACAAGCAAACTCTTTATGACCTTTAGGGAATAAAGGTGCTATTTACATTATGTTTGTCCGTTAAATTCTATTCGAAATTATAATTTTGTTCTCGTATCAAACCATTTTAATAAGTTTCATTATTTTTACACGGCGTATAATGTATTGTATTGTTTTTCAAATTGTATTGGTTTTCATATATTTCCTTTTCTTTATCATGTCGTTTCTTTTCATCTTCAAAATTTAAAAATCTAATATATCCATTGGCTCCGTTAGATCAGCGGCTATGTGTTACTCATATAAGTAATTACCAAAGGAATAATGCATTACAGACGTACGTCTTGATACAATATAATGTGATTATGAGAAATTCATTAAGCATTATTTAGACCATCAATACTTTATTCGTAAATTATTGTAACATTCAAAAATTTCCGATAATTTGACTTGGTTTGGATGCGTAAGAATTGTTTTCAATTGAATGTGTTTGGTGTTAGTTTTATGAGATTGTGATTAAGTTAATTTGCAATAATCTGATGTGTTCAAACTGGCTGCACGAGTTTTCACGATTGTATTCATTGTATGTGAAAGGAAATAGAGTGGTATATATTTATAACAGTGCAGATGAAACAGATTATATGAAAAATTAAAATATTGTTACTGTGTTCAAATTGAGAAAGTTTATTTTGAAAGTAATGACGTTAAATTTCTGCAAATTTTAAAGCCGATGTTCTGGATGATATATTATATGTAGGTATAATGTAGCTAGCTGTCATTCGGCTATGTGAGGCTTGGATGTGTTCTTAGGTTCTAGGCTATAGAATGGATAAGTACACGAGTGACTCTTCCAGCAATCCGCGCGAACAGTAGACTCATAGTATGTAAGGTATGCCGTGTATAACCTCATTGCGTATAATCTATATATTTATAGGAATCTTCTATGTAAGCTTTTGTAGGAGTACTCATAAGTTACGCAGCAGATTAGCTTTTCGTTGTAAGTTCGTTATAAGTATTCTTTATTTTCTTTAAAGTATTTATTCTTGTATAATCTTTTATCTTCGGCCCTATTGGCAACTATATTTAGTTAATATAGGTTTAAGATAATTTTATTTTCATATGGATTTTAATCTAACATAACTCGCCATTCGACTCCTAATTTAAACGTTAGTTTGCGGTTCACGAGCGATATGTGATCATTATTTAGAGCCCCTTTTGAAGATCACTCTCATGAGTTGCGTCCCGGGCTTTCGCAAATGTGCTCTAAAAATGTTTGAATCAGCGTTTCCGATTGTTCGTGAATGCAACATTTAATTAACTTTTATTATTTTAATCATGTATTTGTACGAATATAATTTTGTCTACATGTTGCTGACTGTGGATACTTCTATGAACGATTTTGAAATATTTTACAAGTCGCCTTACTGACTGTGGTGCTCGTGTGCTTCAAATCAAATAATTTTGGTCTTCTATCACTTCAAAACTTTCACAGAAATTCTGATTCACTCTGAATTAACAGTTACACAGAATGTTTTCCATCAGAGTTGACATGTTGTTGGCAATTGAGAGAGACATCAACCTTAACCGTAATAAGAAAGTTTACCAGCTTTTTCTGGAATGAGATATGGTTGAGCTATTGAGAAAACAGTGCGAATTCGTGTTGTAACTTGCCTTAGCTTCTCACGGGCACCGCGTCGTTGAAGTAACCTCATTAGGATATACATCAAAAGATAAATTAAGATAACCGCATTACTGCTCATAGTTATAATCAAGTCAAAGTGTTGTTGAATGAAAAAAAGTGTTAGTATGTTTATTACTATATCATAGTTATTGCAATAATTATCATTATTCCGACAGACTGCTTTTTTACAATGAGGATTTAACAAAATATTAGGCTAACCGTGAAAAAGTATTAATACTCGCAATACACTAACTGAACCATTACTAAGCGTGCCCGCTATTTCTTACGTATGTTAGATTGAAGTTCATCAGCAATAAGCTTGTAGCATATATATAATAACTTGAGCTGCTAGTGAACCTGTGGCTGCAATATCCATAAAACTGTTTCAAAATCACCTGAAACAAAATTCCATTTAAATCCATGAAATTAACTTTCATCCAGCTTGCTTCATATTACATCACAAACGTCTTATTGCTGATACGAAGAATGTAACTAAAAGGTGAAGTTTATCTAGATAGCGTAGTGCCTTGACGAGAGCGCTTAATAATGAGTCAGTTCAATCAAATTAAACCGTATAACCTCTTAGATTAATATTTTTATTAATGCAATATTGCCATAGTCAGATACATACTTATTAGTCTATAGAGTTTGTTGGCAATATTATAGTCGTGCAGATATTGGATATTGTATGTTAGTTTTTAAATCTATTGTAGGCGTATATTTAGTTAAGCAATAACTTGCTTCTAGGGCCGGCTAAGCAATTTTAATGTTAGTGTTAATTTCAAAAGGCTAATACTGTAGAGTGTTAATGATCGTAACTGTGATGTGATGTAGCTAAGTTGTGATTGCTGTGTCTATATTATATCATCGGTGTTGTGGGATTGAAGATTAAGGTATGCACTATAGTTCTAAGGTATAATATATAAATCCAAGTACCTGCAATTAACCAACACTGCCTTAATTAACTTTAACCGTTGTTGAATCATCACTATGTGCACTAGCCGCGATTCTTGTGGTGACGGGAATGACCGACAAGCGATCCGTATCTCTAGGGATTAATACAACCTTATCTACCTGAAAACACCCCGCACTGCCCCTTAGTTTTACTGTAGCTAATAAAGTCATTTTCACGTGCACTAGCCGCTCTTCGTGATGCGGTGAAAGGGATGGTCAACAGTCGGTTCTTAGGTATAGGGAGAAATATAACCTTAACTACCTTTTAACAGCATTCACTGCCCCTTAGATTTATTGACGCTGTTGATATCATTTCTTGCGATGGCTGCTACGTATTTCCTCCACAAGAAATGGCCAATATGCCGTCTAAAATTCTAAGGATAAACTAACTGCGAAATTGAGTACCTGCGAACAGCTAAACTGCCTTTTAGTTTTACGATTGTGAAAAAAAAGAGCGCCATTTCCGTAGGCTCTTGCCGCGACGATCTAAGCGGAATCTTTTGTTGAGCTAAATTCGTATCACTACGGCGTGTCTTCCCTTCGATAGATAGTTAAATGACTTTAAAGTCTTGTGATCGACTCGGAACCCTCATTTTTGGAAATACATACCCAGTAGTCGAAGACGGAAGATGTAATGTACAAATAGATATCAAACTCGAAAATTAGACGACGTATACTTTAAACTCTTAGTTTAATATTTTAAATTGATAATTTTAAATGTATTTGTTTTGACGTGGCGTGTATGTAGTTTATAATCCATCATCTACGTGTCTACCGAGGGAAACGCTCGAAATTACCAAATAGGCAAAATACAACTAACACATCGCGTCACCATCTTTCTTTCCTTTGGCGTAAAATTCTAAAAGCAATGCCTTTAATAACGGCTAGGATTATCCGTTGCACTAACTTCATTGTAAATTAATTTTCTTTTTCATATTTCTTTCCAATCAGACATGGCCATTTTCACCGTCTCCTTCATATTTCATAATCATTTACATGGTCTTCGGCATCATTCATGTCATCATCATTATCTAAATTACTTTCATTTGCCAAATTATTTAAAGTTTATCACTCCCCATTTAACTTAGTTTAATTTTTCATTATCTTTAAGTAGGTTAATTTTAAAAGGTTTATACGTGCATATGCTAAATCTGTGATAAAAATTACAAAAGTTTTACCTTGAAAAGTTATTCGTAATAACTAATTAACATCTGATATCCAGACACCTCTTAAACAAAACTTTATCAGACAATGTTTAGACATTTGTAAGGTTTGTTTGTTTGGCAAAATTGTTGGAGTTACTACTAACAAATGCAAAAGTAACTAAACTGACCACGGATTTTTGGCGTGCCAATGTGTATCTTCTTACATGATAAACTTATGAGATTACAGATTCTTATATCACCATCTCCAAGGCATATTCTTTATCGTGTCTTATTGTAAAAACTTTTTAAACAACTTGTGATAGATATAAAACTCTGATTTATATCTATATCTACAACGGAATGAAGCCCATAAAATTTAACTGCAACAATATTATATCACTGAAACCCATTGTACGTTTTCTCACAGTAATTTATCTGTATAATGAAATTTATCCATCATGGTTTAAAAAATCCGGTCGAAACTACAGAAATGCTGTTGTTAAAGAGATTCCTTTGATTATAGAACTACGAAGCACATTTAAAAAATAATCTTAAAATTTCTATATTCTACGGCTTCTTACAAATCGCGTGTGCTACCAGGCTTTGAGAGCATAACACTTTACAAATACGCCATAAAGGAGAAAGGGAACTGTAATATTTCTTATTAATATAACGCATTCAAACATTAAACACAGCCCAGCCATATTAAATTTAATAGAAAAACGCAAAGAGAGTAGTCGGGAACAACACGACTTCAAACAATGTACTGTGCTCGGAAATGTTTTCTGTTTCGGTCCTAATAATCATATGATAAGAACGTTTGTTAACATCCTGTATGATGTAAGTTTGTCGCCAGCTATACGTAATATTTGAGTATTGTGTAAGTACAGTGCGCGTCGGAGCCCAGTCACAATGGGCTGCTGACGAACTCGTACTGCAATCGATGTCTATTGTATCTAATAATAGCCCACTATGCTATATTAAATCATATGAAAGGGTAACTGCAGAATCGAGAACCTACACTATGCATGCTTCATATAACGATTATTCAAGGTTTCAGACAACATCGGGCGGCATGTTATCACACCACGACATACAAATGCAAAATTATACACTTTGTTAATTTTCAACTGTTCATCATTAAATATTATCAATAGGTAAAATAACACTGATTGATTTACTAAACCCGTTTCAACTTATTATAAACTTTCCGGATGTGATTTATGATATATTTTATGAGAAAAAGTTTATTATTTTTATATATTCGATTACGATTCTCACCGGTCCTAAAAACTATTTAAATTAAGTGATTCTCCTAAAGATACAATATGATTGTAATGTTATATTTGTAAATATTTTATATTCTTCAATTTGGTCATGTAAAATGTACGAAAAAGTACTCATACTGTAACATCGTATGAAATCAAACATCTAGAATGAGTGCAAGCAGGCGTGCAGGTTCTTGACATTGTCAATTGCAGACTTTTGATACGTTCATTTGATGTTCACCTCTCACATAGTTCTTTCTATATTTTAGGTTAACTAAAACGTTTTATTACTAATGTATTCAACTAATTTAGAATCGTTTTTGTGTGTTTCTACTAAAATTGTTTTGATATTTTGTCATATGTGCAATATAACGTGACCGTGTAACCTGGTTATCTATTTCGATCAATGATATAACTAACAATTGTTACTGTATTGATATGTAAGGAATGTTTCGTTTGTTCTTGTATCATTTTAGTTGTAACAACACTATGTAAACTCACCGAGTGCTTTATGTTCACTTATTGTTACTTTATTTCATTTCTATCTATTTGACAATGTGCAAATGTTGCATCACATGTAGTTTAAAGACCATCACATCACTTAGTGCCATTGTACCCCGCCTGTCGCACTCCAGGCTTTTGTCAAGCCAATCTTAGGTTACAATAGTAATATAAACAGAGTTAAAATGAATTAGCTGTTTTATTTATAGCCCAGACGCCCACCACCTCGGCATGGACACCGAGTTTCCTGTTTCCCTCTTAAGTGGCGTGGATGAGTGGCGCAAATGGTTTCACATACCATTCTATTAAAGATACTTACAACGTGTATATCCATCTTGGGTATTTAAGCGATAACAGCAAGACGTTCATTCTGATGGTGTAGGTAACGCCTGCTAATTAGTAACAATTACGATGCTAGTTAGGTTTTTAACAGTTTAATACAACGTGAACGACGCCTTGAGATGATAAATGTTAAGTCTTGATACCTCAGTGAAACCGATATGTTCTTAGAGCATTTACTGAGGTCATGCGATATCCGCCCACCCGCAATTGGTTTTCTCACACAATGAACGAGTAAAGGCCCTGAGTTGAATAAACATTGTTAACGGATTTCTTTAAAATGAAATATTTCGTCTTGCTTGTACATAGGAATTAAAAAAAAAACATATTAATGATGTAGTAGGTTTATTAAAAATGTCTTTTTAGAAAACAAGAAAATGCTTTTTACTATTTACTTAGACAAATGGCAGAGCTGTGACAACTACTTACTTAGTGGAAAGTTACTATTCAATTAGGAACTTACATCAGTTTATAAATTTGATTATACTTGACGAGTTGATGCTAGCCACAATGTCACTTAGGCACTGTAATACTTGGACTTCTGCAATGACTAAGCATTAGAAATGGATTGTGATTGAATTGATATTCTTTTAACACCAAACGAAATATTGTCGCAATTCTGTAGCACTTGATACTAGACTTTGTCTTAGTTAATCCTAAATTCGGTTCTACAGAACTATTTGTCGTCTTTATAAGAACTTTACAGCATGAAAAGTTAAGTATTCTATACAAAGAAGCAGAATTAATGAAGGTCTCTTACTTGGCAAGGAGGTGTGCAATCACAGCGAATGACGCGGTTTGTGATTAATGTATCTAGGCGAGGCGCGACGACTTGAGCGGACCGGTAAATAGTCAATTAGCCAGCCTCATCCCTCCAATGGGCCTGTCCGAGATCCTTCCAAGGATAAATATAGCAACTGTCCGGCACCGGGTTCCGCTAGTTAAACGTCTATTGTGTACCGAGATGGAATCTATTCGCGACGCGACTCAGACGCCTGCGCGACCTCACGATGACGGTATACTTCGACTGGTTGGACTATCTAGTCTTCGGCGCCATGCTCCTCTTCTCTGCCCTCATCGGAGTCTACTTCGCATTCTTTGCGCAAAAGAAGCAGAACACCACCGCCGAGTACCTGATGGGCGGGAAAACGTTGGGCATGTTTCCCATATCGATGTCACTCATCGCAAGGTATTTATGCGCGAAATCATCATAAGAAACGTTAAATTTATTATGTTTATGAATAAAAAATACAGAATTAATGTAAAAGTTAATGAATAATTTGGGTTGGAAAATTTCTTATTTTGTATTGAAGCAATTGCGTGTTTTTGTTTTGTATTGTATGTGCATGTGTTTTCAGAAAAGCTTGCGTATTACTTTTACGCGAATTTTGATTTTAAACCTATTCTATATTAGTTTTAGACATGATATACCATGTACACACATACAATAACTAAATGCGCTCTCTGCGAACACTTTTCATAAACTTATTGTGTCCGACAGCTACATATCTGGTATTTCGCTGCTGGGCCTGCCAGCGGAGATGTACACTTATGGGACCCAACTGTGGACCATCGTGCTGTCCGAATGGGCGGTTTCCGTTACCATTGCAATCGTTTACCTACCTGTATTCTATAATTTACAAATTACATCAACTTACGAGGTATTTATGCAAAGTTTTATTAAGTAAAAACTCTAATTCTTCTATTGTTTCAGACATCTCTACTACCTTACGATGTTTCTCTGATTTTACACAAATTCTTTTATGGTAATAATAATTGTTTAAAGAACATTTGATTATTGTTGATAAATATGCACAAAACAGTTAATCACCAATGACCCATTTTGTCAGAGATATTAACACATTCTGTTAGTCAGTCTGAATGTACGCGCGGGATATTCACGAAACCGGAAGTAGTGATCTAGTACCGCGCTTCGTCTATTATACTTGTCATGTAAAAATACCATTCACACTTAATAATACATCGAAATCAAAACACATCAAATATACTCCTACTTTCTAATATTTCCTTTAACGATCTATCGGAAGTATTCAAATATTTTAAAGTATATTTGTATGCATATAAAAGACAATTCGTGTGTGTTCAAGAAGTGCATATTATTTGGGATCGATCGTAAATCTATCGATCATCGATAATAAATTACTACTTAAAAACATATTGATATTTTTATCTCGGCTTATACTTGTTATGGTGCTCAGGCAGACTAAAGATTTAAAAAAAAATCAACAAACTTGTTATTATATGATATTTATATATAGAGTAAAGAAATTTATAGTCACCGTATTGAAGGAATTAAAAAGAGATTTTTGGGGCACATTGCATATCAATTTCATCCGTTGAAGGATGTTAAGTCTTATCCTCATCGATTAATTTACTTTTAAATGAAATTTCTCTCTAAAGGAGTCTATTGAAATTAATTTACCCTTGCGTCATCTGACTCCACTATTATACATACGACATGAAATTTTTAGTTTGTATCTTACAACCAACATTTCTCACACATTATGTAAACACCTTAAAAATCTCTTGTTATACTCGTAACACTAAATCTTTTGTATCTTAATAATTTTGTTTGCATTTTTAAAATTAGCTATAGCTAATATTATGTCCTTCTATTACAAGAGATGTGATGAGAATACTTTATGTACATGTAGAGTTATCGCAGTTTTACAACATAATCTCTGTTTATAATCTTGAAAAAGTAAATATGGAGATTTACTTAACAAAATATTTATACGATAACTAAGAATTTTTGGTAGATTTTCTCCCTTCATATACGAAATGTTTCTCTTAGTATAATACTGACATAATAATGTCTGTTTTATCGTACCTATTATACTCAGTTTCCTTTTCAGTACCTACGTCTCAGATTCAATCAGAAAGTGAGGCTGTTGGGTTCAATCATCTTCATTATTAAAATGTTGCTGTACATACCGATAGTTATATACGTACCGGCGCTGGCGTTCAGTCAAGGTAATTACTAATTATTAATGATGGTAGATCCTTATTATTGGAGATCATCTAAAGGTAGGTACCAACACATGGCAACATGACTACGTTGCGGTCTGAATAACATCGTAGCTTATGAAATTACTGGGATATAGGGACTTAATATCTCAGTCGAAGAGCAACGAAGAATTTAACCGCTTTGTGTATTATCCAATCTAACGCTCAACATTCAGGGGCAGGAAAAACTTTCCCGTCATAATAATCTGTGCGCTCAAAGATTTGAATTATAGGAGGACTCCCATCAAAATAATGAGAATTGAGAAGGTCCAATGAGATATTGGCTAATCCTAGAGCAGGCTGCAGGCAGAAGCTCTACGTCCGGTCCTAGATGAATAGGCGGCACGGAATATCGATATTTAGATTAGTACAAATACTTACTGGGCATGATTGCTTCGGTAAGTTTTTTCACCGGATAAAGAGAGAGCCGACTACTATATGTCACCATTGTGGTAGCGAAGAGGACACGGCGTAGCGTACCTTGGACTTAACTGCGACTAGTTCTAGTGGCAGTTATAGGGGATGATATAATCTTATTTCCAACCTTTACTAAGGCTTTAATACCAGAGTTGCCTTCTGCGAGCGAATTATGACTCAGAAGGAGACTGCGTAGGGGGAAAAAGAAAAATCTTCTGACCTTCCTATCCGCAGTCAAAGAGCTGAGCGTAGGAAAAGAGTGTACGACACCCTTCTTAATTTTTGCATCATCAATAACATCTCGATGATGATACTGTGGTGCAGTATGTGTTACCCTAACAAGTGCCGTATTATTATCGGCGAACTGCGAGTCTTTAGATGCTAAATGTAGCATCGTTATTGTTCGTCTTGTAACTATATAACATAAAATATACCTAAATATATATTTGCAGTAACGGGCATCAACTTACACATGATCACACCTATCGTGTGCGTCGTTTGTATCTTCTATACGACACTTGTAAGTACTTTCCTATCATTATCTTCGTGTTGACCCTATTTAATCCCCTCGTGCTGTTAAATTGGCGCGATGTATGCATTTAAGGAACACTGGTCAAGGATAAAGGAACGTTGAAATATGTCACATAGTTGTACCTAAGTACAACGCAAACTTTACTAAATATTTCATACCGTTAAAACTTGTATATATTAAGCTATTTATCCTATACATATTTAAAGTAAGCGATATTAAAAAACATATGTATAAAATAGATAAGTAGATGAAATTCAAAGAAACATAGGTCTAACGATTTTATGTTTAGACTTCAACTACTTTTCTGCTTTTATATTTTTGTAATAAGTTATTACTTTTATAATATTCACAGGGTGGTCTAAAAGCTGTTGTTTGGACGGATACGTTACAAACAGTCATTATGTACTTCGGGGTGGTATTTGTGTTGGCGTATGGCACTTGGCGACTCGGAGGAGTTGATAACGTTATAAGAATTAACAAAGAAGGACAACGCCTGGAGTTCTTCAAGTAATCTAATTTAAGTACTATCCTGTACATCTGTAAGTTATAATTTACTAACATGCGATACCCAAGCTTTCTATGCGTGTTGAATCTTTTCCTTCTTCAGGTGCTTCTCAAATCGGAAATGAGTTGGTTTAGTAAAATGTAAGATTTTACATAACCAAATCATTGAAAATCAATGAAATGCTGAAGTCAAAGTCAATTGCGATCTTATATATCATAAGCATTTTATATGTTTGAAGATAAAACAAAAGTTTCTTCAAACTCAACGTTATTTGTAATATTATAATTTTCTAACTTTATATCATTGTAATAACTAGCTAATACTGAATTTGTTAAAACTAGGAAAGCACGACTGAGCATGTATTTACTTAAATGGGAATGCTTCATATTTTTAACAGCATGATAAATTAAACTCATTTTACGTAACCTTATAAGGCTTCAGTTTAATATTATACTAATAGAGTTAAGATTAGCGCAAACATTGGAAAGCACTAAAATTTTTAGAAATACACAAGGTCCATCGTTGTCATTAAAAAAGGACTTTACAAAGAAAATTAATATAGTTAGGGGTCTATATAGGAATAATATTCATTATTTTCTTATATATTTACAGCATGGACCCCGACCCAACAATTCGGCATACGTTCTGGTCGACGGTTTTCGGTAACTACTTTGGCTGGTTGGCATCCTGCTCTGTGAATCAAGCGATGGTGCAACGATGTCTAGCTCTCTCTTCTTTGAAACGTGCTAGGATGTAATAATTTCAAAATTTATTGCATCTAATAGAAAACATACATTATCATTAATAAAAATAACATAAACATTAATAAAAAAAAATTATTTTTTGCAGAACCATTTTCATAATGGCGGCTGGTATCTTTACCATCGTTTCATTGTGCTGTTACACGGGCCTGGTCATATACGCGACATTCGCAAACTGTGATCCATTGACCACAGGTGCGATCCGCAAGAGCGACCAACTGCTGCCTTACTTCGTAATGACTATAACAGGTTCTATTCCAGCACTACCAGGAATATTCATGAGTGGAGTGTTTAGCGCCGCTTTGAGGTATAGTATAAGCTTTACTCTATATCAAACTACATTAACTATCTTCACTAAGGTGGTATATATGGTAATGCCAATTTTAACACTTTACATAGTCAATGGCTGCAAGTATATCTTTCTGGTGTAAGTGATGGCTCGTTAAGCACTATATTGTGGTTCAGAGTACCTATTATATTTATTTTGTGTCCTAAAATGTGCGTTGATCCTTCACCGTATATCTGGTTACGGTTGTATCTTGTATGATGCCCATTCGCATTGCCATGCACAATTTAATGAACAGCTTGTGCTTCCGCACAACAAACGGAGTGCTCTTCTACTTGCTCAATAATTAACCATGCGATCAGAGACCAATTAAACGTGGGGCCAAAACCTTACGGGGGGGGGGGCGCAGAAAATGGTTGGCGCTCACCGCATACGGCGGGGTATTGTTAAAGGAGCCGTATGCTATCCTCACATTTATTTTTTTAAAATGAGGATACTACTTTAAACACTTGTGTCGGGTCGTTATGAAAATCTTTGTTAGCCCGTAACAAGTTGTGGAACCCTTCATAAGCATAGAGGGTTTATAAATAAGGAAACATGGTACCCTTAATATATTACAGAATAGGAAATTAAGATATATTAAACTTAATCTGACCTAACCTTCTGCGTAAACCTATAAAAACTGAATACTTCTTTAAGCAAAACGTCAAACAGTGTCTACATCCTTTCAGTAACTACAGGGATGGTGTATAGAATGACATATCGAATCCCGAAAAATATGAAAATGCGAATATTAGTAACGTATTTATTTATCCCTAGTTCGATTCGGGTTTTTTTTGTGATTTCGGTTTGTTTGCCTACCGTCTACGATTCCATAGCAATCATCGGTACGTCGAGCTTACGCGAGTTAGCGCATTAGGAAATCAGAGCGTTCGGTAAAAATATCTTGATTTGTGCGAGACGATGCGACTTCGACATCCGCGGTGTAGATAATTACCAATCGTGTTTTTATTAAAATTCCATCTTCTAGCGTAAATCGGCGACCATTAAGGTACTTAAAACTACGGACACCGCGACTCTGAAAAGCGACCAGTTGTTCCTTCCAAATTAATGGCACAGGTTCGTTAGCCAGGGTATCGTCTTCTACCCACACTCCGCTTTCTCTTTATCTTCTCTTGGACATTAACTTAAAGTAGCTCATATTTCTAGTTTCCCTACGTGGCCCAAATATTGTGTACGTTAATCATTCACCAACTTCGGTTCGAAGCCAATTAGTTACCCTATTTCTTTGCGAGGTCGGCTGGTAGGAGACGTGGACTATTTTTTAACGACGTCGCGAATTTAAACTCTTGTGTAGGATTAATATGTAATATTCATTTCTTAATGTGATATTCATGCCTTAAATAAACTCAAAAGGACTGATTATTACTAAAAACACATAGAACAATGGTCCTCACCGAGAGGATCATAATTATATATTAAATATCGGAATCCTTAAATCTATATCTATACATAAATTTCTCAAAACCAAACTTAACCTTTAATAATATTAAGACTGATTAGTATCTATTACCCTAGTTATATAAGGTATTATTAGAAGAAATATTTTGAAGAACAAGAATCACAACGGCATCAAGCGAAGAGTCGTGAAAGAAGAAGACAGGAAAGAAAGTTAATTATAGTAGCATATCTAATTATTGTAAAAAAATTCAGACACAAATGTTAAATACAAACTTCCAATGCGATTCCTTATATTTATTTTTTTTATTTATTTATGTATATAAGTATGGGAT
>DWGN01000068.1:0-13753 GCA_018247655.1 Euryades corethrus
GTACTACTTAATAATTCTTTTATTTTACATGATAAAATGCCTAAATACATGCGTGAAATCCCGTAATCAGACCAACCTTTACGTTGATTCTAACATTAACACCCTAAATACTAACAGCGTGTCTCTTACTTACCAGTTCAATGTTTCCTTACAACATAATATAAAGAAAAAACATTTATTCCAGTATCCCGTATTATAAGTATTGAATATATATATATATATGTATCAGGTATTTGCTTTAACATATTTAACTCGTTTACGTAAATCTGAAGGTTTAGACAGTGTTTACATAAAATATTTACAATGAGGCGTTGAATAGTTAACATTGATAAATAAATATACTCATACATACACAAAAAGACGTAGATGGTCATAAATAAACAATTATAAACTTTTTTCAGCTCTGTCATGACCAGAAAAACCTGTTCCTTATTATTAGTATCTCAGTAATACCAAGTATAACTTATTACTAAAGAAGTGTTGTAAATCTATATTAGATATATACTATATCCTTCTTTGTATATTCTCATCTCCGATGCGTTCCCGTTCAGAAGCATCAATGTGTTGCTGTTTGAAGGGCTTTGTAGCTAGTATAATTACTGAAGTAACGAGGTTTAACATTTGGTTGTTTATATAAAAAAGTGGACTTATCGTATATTTAGTTATCTCAGGCATTGTCCTACAGCTCGCGTATCTCATATCTATTATTATCATCACTGTAAGATATATAAAAATATTTACAGTACACTTGAAATGTCAAAATTATAATGATATTTCTATGAGTGCTATAATCCAAACGCAATTATTTCAACGCTAACAATATAAAAATATATTTATATGTAAACTCACTCAATTGCATTGTTTTGTTTATAGTTTTCTTAACGTCCTCTAGCTCATTACATTTTTTTTATAGCATCTATCATAAATCGGAGAAATTGTCGTATATATAAATAAATATACATTATAGACTTGTTGCGGTAAACTTGACAATTTATCCTTAATAGCTTTATAAAGAGATTGCCCGTCTGACTGTTGCATTAAGGTGTACCCATCACAATAACCGATGATACCAATATATATCTGGTACTAGATATATATTGGTATAATACAATATATACTGGAAGTAGATCAACGTTTAAAAAAAATTATGTCATAAATTTTTGGAATTCAATAATTTTTGGTCACAAGGATTCATGGATAATTACAGATGAACAAATATGAACCAATTCAAATAGATCTCTAGTTTTGAGACTAACACCTAAATGACGGTGGCACACGCTTACTTTCGTGACGGCGACAATGTCATTTTTAACTCTTTAAGTTCCGACCATACGTTTGAATATTAACTTACAGTTAAATTGATCGCAATAAGAATAGGATGTATACATTCGATACACGTTAAGCTTGTGCCCTAATATCCCAGCAGTGGGACCAAAAGCCGGTCCCTGAGGAAAGCCACTCGTGCTGCAATAGCTTTTTCATAATATTCTTCATTTCCCGCGTGTTTAGTACGTCATGATAAAACTGCGAAACAAAGACGATACTGTTATATATCAGAAACATAGAATTTCAATGAAATATGACATATTAAATCGGTATATATAATTTAAAAGGATTACATACTATATACTAACAGGTATACTAGTATTATATATGCTATTAAGTAGTAAATCTACTGCTAAATTTGGATCGATGATGAAGGCCTTTTTATGGTCATCGTTGTGAATAAATTAACACGATATTAATTTCTTGTAAGGTTCAGTTATAAAATGATTTACCGCACGTTTAGTTTCAAAACATAACAATGGTGTTATAGGGCTTCCCATATATCCCAAAACGACTTCCCATTCAAAATTCACCATCGTCAGGTACCAGGTTAGGTTCACAACTGTGTCGTGGAGGTATATAGACAATACCTACAAGTAAAATTTTTCATCACAATCTAAAGCGTTTTTAAAAACTTCTTTATAAACATGACTCTGTTATATATATTTAGATTGCTAGACCTTTCCCGTTATCTTTTGTATATTCAACAATAGTTACTTACATGATATCCTGTCTAATGGCACAGCCGCCCCATTGTCTCACCCTCACTGTCTTATTGTACTTTTATTATAACACAATCGGTTATTGGGGCTCATGTAAACACTTCATAGTTTGATGTACAAAGGCCTGCGATACGAGCAGATAACCGCGGACCTTGGTTTGTGTGAACGGCTCTTATTTGTTTAGCGATTATCAGTTTTGGAAATGTGTTTACGTATCTAACTGCATCGGTGCAGTGATCGGACTCCTGCACCTCAATACTCGAGTACCCAAGTTCGGTTTCGAGTCTACATACTTAAGAGAATAATGATACTCCACTTTCAGTACAAAAGAAATTGTTAGGATTTAAATCGTTTACTTAGACCTTAACCTGTATTTATATTTTAATGATAGCTTACAAAGAAATTTCACAGCATTAACTTTAAAAATAAATAAGATTACACTGTCAGCAACATTAATGTATTTCTACTTACATTTTTTGTTTCTCATTCTCTTCGAAGTAGTTACGACGAGAAAGAGGTTCATTTCATTCTAAATATATCTATCTGTAATAATCTAGCTTTTGTATATCTGTTTGTTCCTGTGGTTCGGTTAGGCTTTTGAATTGCTACATTTGTCGTAAAACTAAAAACCTGCACGGCGTTATGTTTATAAAGTAAACTTATAATATATTTGGTTATAAATCCGCCACCTCATAATGCAGTGTATATATAGTACTTTTACATATTAGTTATGAAAGTTATCTTTCTCTATGATGTTGTTTAGGTATTACACCGTGTAAAACCTTTTTTGTAACCGTTTTCTGTTGTGAACAAAAAACGGTTTATTGAAGTCCTCCTACCCGGAAAGGTCCGAATAGATCTATTCTTAACCATTAATATTACCGTTACTGCAACAGTTTTTACAATCGCGTAACAATAACTACTTATACGAAAGTCTTTACGACAACGATACTAAATATAAAGGAATCTATTACTTTGTCGTAGTCAATTTTGGAAACTTTTTCTTCAGAAGACATTGTAAATAATAAAGAAATGAATAATTATAGTAATGAATAGAACGTAATTAGAATACGCTATGTTTATTAGTAACGTATTTAATTTTTTATAAAGAATTCTGGTAACATATAAAAATACTTAATAATTTCTACTTAAATCTGTTTGAAGTGGAATTAAACATTACAAATTTCATTAATAAAAGAGAAATCTATTTCTACCAATTGTGCAGTTCTCTTTGATGGTAAGCTGTAAGGTTCCGCGTGTAACAGATTATATACGGCGAGCAATACAACTTGATATTGCTAGAAATATTACCAGCAACATGCTCTGTTGGTATCTGCGATATACTTAAGTTATCGAGTGAGTAGTACTTTACAATAGCTTTAAATAAGTAATGCGTGTTAAGTAGGCTCGGGCGGCTATCGAGCCGGGCCATCGGGCGCCGTCATGAATAACAAAACATTACGGTTCAGCCGAGGTGAGCCGATTCCTCGAATGAATATACCTCACCAATGTTTCTATTTGTAATATTCAAACATAAGTTTTAGCTTTGTGTCGTTTTACTTTTACTATTTCAACCGATTTGTCTTCGTCAATTGTTGGAATTCAGTCAGTTTCTTCTAACTTAACATCATCATTATAACTCGATGAAATTATTATCTATTGAACTATAATATTAAATTATCTATCGACCATCTAAACTTCGCATTAAGTAGTATTTTCTAAACGAAAGCCACATTATGCTCGTCGTCATTTATAAAGTAATATTACTTCAGTAATTTTATTAGTAACTGAGCCGTTCAAGTTTTGCGACAGAATTGCACCGGTGGCAACTACCTAGATCTTTGCGCAGTAGCAATATCGTAACCACAATGAAGTTAATTTGAGATGTAATGTCAGTTCAAAATCTTGTCAGGTATCTTCTAACAGCCAGCCAATGCCAATGGCATGCAATAGCTGCATCGGTGCATATCTCGTAACCACCACTCCACTCCTGCGACATTCAATAGATCTTCAATTTATCTTGTGGGATCTGCCAGCAGTTGAACTTCTACTTTAGGATTATAATGTCCCATTCCGACCTAATCTCATCTACACGTTGCTTTTTTACTAATTCAGTACGGCTACCTATATGCAAAGTAAGCGAAAAAGTAACCGTTAAACCACATTGCGAACGACGTGTCTTAAGTCCGGGAACGACGTGGTCTAGTTCGCAGTACACCAGTTACTCGGTTCGACCTTTATTATGTAGTCAATAATCGAAGGCGAACCTTGGATACAGTCTTAGGCCAAGGGCGACATAGTGTATTCACCGACCACGCCAGCTATCTCCTCAACATAAACGCAACAAGAGTTTTGTTTAAGTAAATATCAGGAAGCGCTACATACTGTAATCAACAGATGTTACCTTCTAGAACAGCTTGATGGCAATTTGGTAATTGTATTATATATTGATGTTGATTGAATACAATGTTTGTTGATTGGTTAAGGTGACCTGATGCGGCAGCCAGGGGTCGCGTGGTTAACACGACGCTGTTGAGATGCAATCGTTTAATTTCAACGTGCGAACGGATGTAGGGAATTTAAGGCCATTAGTCGACTTAACGGAAATGCAATGTATGCACCGTGCATGCATTCAATTGCAATATAACTCCTCGTCATTCGCACATTGCGACACCCTGACAAGTTAACAGAACGCAGTTAACATCAACAACAACTAGTTTAACCTTCGAAGGGACACATGAATAGATTTACATTAGACAATTGCAATACTTAAATATAACACAACAGCAGGGCTTCCTTTAAAGCATCAGTTAAAAAGACAGTTAAGGTATCTTATATAGACGACGAATAAGAGTATGGTCGTTATACTATGTTCGTCTATCACCGAAACTGATGACAAGTACCCTTTGACAATTCTCAATGCGTTAGAGTTATAATTTTTTGATTATTACTTAATAGTAAAGGCGTGTCAGTAACTGATTTAATCTGAAAGTTTGAAGCGTTTAAATCTAATTTAAACCGCATCGTACGTACGTCTAAAAGATTTAGATACGGTTACACTATTAACTGTATAGTGTACGTACGTCACGGCTTTTTGTGTGTTCGAACATTACCTCATATAACGGATTAATAATATATAAATGAATAATCATTTGATATGTTTATTAAAATTAGAGAAATATTCTACTAATATCTTCTGTCAAATGAGACCGAAAATGACAAAGATTGCCACCTACCATCCAGAATCTGCGGTCCGTCAATATACAATAGACTTATGGCATATAGTTAACCGCTGCCGTTTTTAAGTAGTTAAATTTAATATGTCGAAACAAATGTGTATAATTGTAATAAGTGATATAAGCAGCCATGACCAACTAAATCAAATACAATATAATGCTTATGACAACTTAACCAACGCGAACACTATTTATATAACATTATAAATCGGCGAAAATATTTCGCCATGCGCCTAATAAATACCGCTGCGGTTGTCGTTAAAGAAATTAATACGCAGGTAAACTAAGCAATAGTTCAAGTTATTGTTAGTGGAACTTAAATAATAACTAATTTCATGCGCGTCAAGGAAATCTTTGAGAATTTGTCTTACTAATAATTTTGTCGTTATAATATATGAATGGTATATGAAACGAGTAGTATTTATGACCATACAAATGTCACCATTCGTCTTTACGTCAGATGAAGTGGAGACGTTGGATGATAATCAATATCATCAACTTTCAAAGCCAACTTGTTGACTATAGAACAAATCATACGATACTTGTTAACTATTCAAAAGTAAGCAGTTGCCAGCGTCTCAGGAAAAAGTTACTACAAACAAAGGAAATATCTTTAGATGTAATAATATATTTACGTTAATCTTTAAGCGCGACTAAAAAATGTATCTCTTCAAGTTTTTCAACCTTTAGTAAGTTTTAAAACAATAAGGCAATTGATCAATTACAAGAAGATATAACATAGCAGGCTATTGTTGATGATGATGAAATTGTTATTATTGTTTGGTGAGGAAATGTTTAATTCTAACTGATGATTAGTAAATTCTAAATGAAGCTAGTACATAGAGGCGGTCGCAAAAAAAAAATTATGACGAAAACTATGAAAGTTACTCTGTCACGATACATTTCATAACCGGTTATGTGAGCCTCGATCTTACAGAATCTATTATAATGTAATTCGTTCACCGAAATGTGGTACTACGATTTCTTTATTTCGATATCGCAATAGTAATGGAACTAATATATTATTTGTATAGTAATACAACGTGTTATCATTATTTTCAGGTAACTCGTGTGTCTCTTGTGTAGAACAACGGCGGTAATCTTTCAGCGAAATGGTTAAAGTAAGTATTACTTGATGTTTGAACAACTAACTTTTTTTTAGACTCACATTAATTTTAGACGATTAAAAACTTTCATTAAGAATTTGTTTCCTAAATAAATGATTCATTTGAAACACTATTAAAAGCGATAATTTAATGTAAAAGTTGAGATAAAAACCAAAGAGTCCTTAATTTAATCATTGATTTAGTATAGCACTTTTTAAAAACAAAATAAGTATAAGTAAGTTTAAAGAAGAAGAGATATAAATTATATCTCACAACAATATACATTATATCATATAATGTATATTGTTGTAAAACAGGAATCGAACGGCGCAACGGCCGCCCCGCAGGAGCTCGAGACCTTCCTGTCTGATGATGAGAGGAAAAGGGAAAAGATCTTTAACATGTAAGTTGAATTCAAATCACAATTTTAAACTTTAAACATATCATATATACTACAAAGTTTTGTTCAAAGCAAAACGTTGTCTTTGCAAAATATATTTTCGTCGGTAGAAATATAGTTGAGAAGATACGATCTTTTATCATTTCATCATTATAACTATTGTCAGGTCGACAGAGGCCCACTGCTGGACGTAAATGATCTGCCTTAAAATCACTATTCTTATCAATAATCACGATAACATTCAATATGATAAAGCGATACAGAGTTCGGACAGGTAAGTTATCGGCTATGTAAATATACCGGTTGTGGTTCTAATCCATTTATAAATTTGATCAGTATGTCAAGGTGAGACGGGTTTCGCTAGCCTTCGGTACGTACCGTTAATGATCTAAAGTTATTTGAGGGGTTTCCCTGATGTACGGTCTCTGTCACACATTATCCGATCTATTTTGTACACGTAAATCAACTACTACGTAATGAAGCGCTTAGTTAGTTTTTGTATTTATATCTATCTTCCTTCCTCATTTATATTAAATGTTAGTTCTGGTAAGGACGATGACTTTGAACTTATGTTTTCGTGGTTAGATGATAGTAACGTACATAATACTTTCTATATAATAAAATACAAATGTGCAATCATGAGATGGACTTTTCTTTTCAGTTATAATGAATCGGGGGATGATGAGGCGACGGAATACGATCCGTTTACGGAACGTAGTCTTCCCAATCCTACATCGTGAGTATTATTTGATGTTATTAATAACACTAATAGCTCTGTAAGACAGCTGTACACTTTATGTCTTGAAGAAAATCGGGTTCAAACCCCAGTGAAACAACAAGTGAATGAAAAGCTTTAAATCAACATCGCTTTTAGCGATGTCGACGATTTCAATAGCGCAATTACGAAACTTAGATTTTGTATTAATCGAATTTAAAACAACACAAAGTATCGACAAGATACAACAAGTAAAATGCGGTCTAACTTTATTTTGTAAGACTAATATCTTTTAAAACTCAACAATAGTATACTGATGTGTTTAATGGTTTGCAATAGTTCATCCCATAATTACATTGACAGGAGAGTATAGAAAACATAATTCAATGCAATTCGCTACACTCGTTGCGGATGTTTTAATTATCTAGTATTATTAATAACTGTACCGATTAATACATTTCGCTGTCGTTTTAACAAAGCGTAACGTTTTGTTTTTGTGATATATATGCCGTGAAGCGAAATTATTTAAATACAGCGTCGTCACTACAGCCTTTTGTAGTACACTTACATTGCTCTATTAATATTATTATTGTCCCGCAATAAAGCTATTTACTCCAATTCTACAGTAAAACAATTCGTCCATTAAGTCAAATGCTATTCATAGCTGATATGAAAAAGTTAATTTGTTTTTGTCTCTTAACTCTAACAAGCTCCTTTTTCACATGAAATTACTTGGGTAACGGGTTCGTCGCCGATAGATAAGGATCAAGCGCATACTACCCCAAACCATTACGGCTATTTTTAGCTGCATATATCAAGTATAAAACTAACAAGCTATAGTACAGTGAGCTTGAGCTTCTGGTGCAGGAAAACGTCGTTTATTAGACATGTGACATCCAGCAACCCGCAATTGGCTAAAATTGTTGATAGATTACCTTGACACCTTGTGAGAGGTTCGAATTCCAGCAGTCGAAACTTTCAAATTGCTTATTCATTATTATTTATTTATAATTAAGTAGAGTCGGATTTTACCTACAGCACAGCGTCTTATCTCCATTTCTTTTCTCTTCCTTCTCTCTTCGCTTTAAAGAAGCATTCTTGAGCAATAAGTTGAGAACCGAAACGGTTTTGCTAAAGATTACTTTCTCCTAAACAGTGAAATTGTAATTATGTTTATAAAGCACTGCGCATTGCTTAACTTACACTTTGACGGTAGAGATCACTTTAAACAAAAGAAAAAATGTATCATCAGTCATATCAAATATAAGAAAACATATTCGTATACATATCGAATAATTTGACCCGCTATGTTTATATTTTGCTATGTTTCAAGAGTCATCTCTAAAAGTATCCTAATGTTGTTTTGTATAGAAAATATATTAATATTACAGCAGACAGCGAATTAACAAATATGTACTTCACATATAAAATCTGCTAAGCGAATATATATTATTTTTTATATATTTAGCGGTATAATTTATATCTTCGCTCTGCTTATATATTACAATAATTTATAATATAGTTTTAAATTTTTGCTGCGCGTTTAGTTATAAAAGAAAACTTGTCGATGTTATTTATGTTTACTTGCCATTTTCATTATTTACTTACAAAAAACAAGTAGTTTAGAAAACTCATAAGCTGTGTAGATAGAATTTACTTAGAAACGTCACAAAGTTATTAACTAACTTAGTTTTTTTTTTTAGGGTAATATGGATGATACTTAAATTTAGATGTAGATTATAACCGTTATAAAAAAATTACAATGTGTACAAAACTATTACGATTGTGAATTGAGAATGATGGTAGTAACTAGACTGGTGTTTTAAAGTTGTTCCTTGGCAACATACTAACAGCTTCATTTGTGATCTCCTATCATTAAATGATAAATAAGAAAATAAAAATTACAACCCTAAAAACTAGGAGAGCTATGTTAATAGCCGAAACTATGGCTACACTACAGTTATGGTGTTTAATTAGGACGAATCTTAGGATGTGAAGCGTGTCATTAAGGAAAATATTTATCACATTAGATAACCCTAAACACCACTATCAGTTAACTACCAATTACTTTGCAGCGTTGCGTGTTACATCAAACGCTTTATATCAATTGAACATAAACATTTACGCGAATATTAGCGAACGGATCGATAAGTTAAATAAGTTATACGCAATTGATGCTTTTACATTATATCTTTTTATTTATGGCGGTTGACAAGGCATACTTAATTTATAGTAATAATTATCATAGTAAAACTATTTATAATACGACAATTACATTGTGACTTCAAACTTTTTACTTATGGTAATGTCTCTTTCAAATAGTACTGTGCAAACATTACCATGTTCCGATTTAAAGTGCGCTGTAGTTAGTAAAATTATTGGGCTAACGAAACAATATCTTTAAGTAAGAATTACTTGTTAACCGTGAAAATAGTTGGACCTCTTTCATAACAAGCAAAGTTTCTCTACATATATAGAAATCGGCAAATACTATTGTAATGCATCCGTTAACTATTTAGATTACGTAGTTAACATGTGAACCGTGCTACACAATATATATATATATATATGAAAGTTACTATGTATATAACATACAGATAAACATCAATCAGTATGTTTCGATCGTAATAGATGGCATTATTAGTTAAAGAGCTCTAATATCAAGCAGTCATCATTAGCGTACACCTATTAACTAGACTAGAGGTCTTGTCCTTGACTTGTTGGGTCCTGGTTCAATTCCGGCGCTGTGTGTTCTCCATACTAAACGAAATAATATTATCATTTTCACAATAACATTGCTAAGTTCAGGCCGACGTATACAGGTGGAGCACGGTTCACTATCAATGAACATTATATGGAAATGAATTCAAGTTAACACGTAACTAAATCTCATTATAGAAACATTATCTTTTAAGACAATGCTATCCGTGTGTCATTTATTTAAAATACTAGATTTGTGTGACGGTAGTACTATATAGTTAGTCCATTCAATACAAATAGAGTGTAAATGAAGCGATCTATAACAACCTCATTGTGGTCGATTGAATGGCAATGAGTGAAGAGCGTTTACTGTTTGCAGGAACATGGATACATTGACTCACCTGCTGAAGGCGTCACTCGGTACGGGCATCCTGGCGATGCCGAAGGCCTTCAAGAGCGCTGGACTCGTCTCCGGCGTCTTCCTCACTATCCTGGTGGCCGTCGTCTGCACTCACTGCGCTTACGTACTCGTAAGTTTCACGTCGTATGAACATTATCCGCACCGTGCCGGCGCAGCGCGAATACATACCAATTGCATTATAATACACTACATTTTAATAAAATTTAAATTGAAGGGAATTAATGTATGCGATAGTATTTTATAATATATTGGGACGCATGTCAGCGAACCAAATCTCATGTACGTGTACCAATTCGAGAAGTTTTGCAGGCTTTGGTTGTGATGAATATGTATATACTTTCTAGTTTTTACGCATGACGCGGCCCTATCACTCAGCGAGTCATGCTTGCTAGTTGAATTTTTCAATATATTTTGATTTTTAACATATTACATACATTGATATTACAGAAATCTTGAACTTTTTGTTAGTTACATATTTTTAATTTAAGAGTTACTTCTATAAAAATTGTGGGGTGTATCCTTATGTAAAATCTAATTTTTACTGTACCTTCTTCATAGATCCGAATTCCTCATCAATAAAAAGCTAAGTGATAAAAACGATATGCTTTCAACGTTATAAACTGAAGTTTATTATAAAGTAAGAATCGTTAGTTCCGCAAAACAAACTTTAAGGTGTAATAATATAATGGCAGTAATATAATTTTCTTTTATCATATTAACAAGCAGTTGACATAAAGTTCTCACGTCAACACAGTCTTTACGTCTTTTTTCAAGAAGTAAAGTTGAGTTCAATCAATCGACTGCTTATAATTCGACGTATATCTAATTTAAAGCCATTCTGGAATACTGTAACAGTGGATAAGTGGATCATTACCTCGTCAGTTAAGAAAAACTACTTAACTCATTGTCCTCAATACAACATCCTTTTTTATTTATCACATCTTCACAGTGTTGCGGATTGTTAATCTCTCTCTTGCTAGTTTATTAGATCGGACATTATTTAATTTTCCCAAATAACTGAATTAAACTATATTTTATTGTATCATACATTTGTTTGTTAATTAATGAACTTTTAATATGTTAAGTGAATAATTCTAATGTCCTTACTATGTGTTACTTGAAGTTTTATTCTATTTAAGCTAGTAAGAAATATATGTTATGTTAATAACAACTTATCTCTTGTTCACAGATCAAATGTGCGCATGTGTTATACAAGAAGATGAAAAAAACCAAAATGAGTTTCCCGGAGGTGGCTGAAGCGGCGCTCCAAAATGGTCCGCAGTGGGCCAAACCGTGGGCCAATTCCTTCAGGTTGGTTGTTGTTATAAAAGTAATGGCTTTAATTAATATGTGAGTTAATAATAAATATAAACAATGATTTCCTCTTTCACAGAATATTCATACTTGTCAGTCTGTTCATGACTTACTTCGGCACCTGCTCCGTGTACACGGTGATTGTTGCGACGAACATATCACAGGTGAGCCATCACATGATGCGACTCCACGCCACACACACACACCTCTATAATATGACGGTGAATTACTCAGATATATCGAAAAACATGTTAATATAGTATTTACTGTTTTCATTTAGGTTGTGCTGTACTACTTCCCCGAATACAAGGAGCTACTAGAGATCAGAATGTTCATAATATTCCTGCTGGTGCCCCTTATACTGATGGCCTGGATCCGGAACCTGAAGTACTTAGCGCCCGTATCGATGATCGCCAACCTGTTCATGGGGGTCGGTCTCGGCATCACCTTCTACTACCTAGTCGGCACTGGCACTCTGGACTTTGACAGGGTGTCGGCCGTGAAGCCGCCGGTGGAGTGGCCCGTATTCTTCTCCCTGACTATATTCGCGATGGAGGCCATCGGTGTGGTGATGCCATTAGAGAACGCCATGAAGACCCCGCGTTCCATGCTCGGAATCTGCGGCGTGCTGAATAAAGGCATGTCGGGTGTGACCCTCGTGTACATCCTCCTCGGCTTCCTCGGATATCTTCGTTACGGTGACGCTGTAGCAGACTCCATCAATCTGAACCTGGAACAAAACGATGTGTAAGTAGACCTTCGATAATGTTCAATTTTAATCCCATTTCTTTAATCTCTTTTGTAAGGTTTTATTATTTTTTAGAAAAGAGAAGCAACTGTTTAATCATATTCACGACTTTCCCTCCGCAGTCCGGCTCAGATCGTCCAGGTCGCATTAGCCATTGCCGTTTACTGCACCTTCGGGCTCCAATTCTTCGTCTGCGTTGACATCATGTGGAACTGCATCAAGGACAAATTCACCAAGCACCCCGACTTCGCCGATTACGCAATGCGCACCATAATGGCCACCGCATGCGTCCTTCTCGCAGTGCTTGTCCCCACCATCGCACCTTTCATGGGTGTCATCGGTGCTTTCTGCTTCTCCCTACTCGGCCTCATTGCACCGGCTTTCATCGAAATGATCACCTTCTGGGAAATTGGCTACGGGCCGTTCAACTACCTGGTGTGGAAGAACATCCTCGTTCTGCTCTTTGGCATTTTCGCTCTCGTCTTCGGTACCAAAGATGCAATCATTAGCATTATAGACGTTTACAGCAAGTAATTGTAATGTCGTCTTGTCGATTTTTACTAAGTATGGGACATGAGGTGGGCATAGTTCACTTTACTTTTAATTACTTTTTTAATAATAATTACGTCATTAATCTAATTTTACGGGGTAGATGGAGCCGCCGTATTGTGTGATATTATAATAGCAGTCTATCATTCTGTTATATGTTAATATATTATATTGAGGCACGGCGCGTATAAAAAAAAAGAATAAATAAATAAAATAAAAAAAAGTGCTAAAATTTTAAAATTTCGTTTGCATTCCCAATTAGACAACCGCACGGTTAGGTGATAGTATGAATTGTGTGTTTTGCTGGTGAAACCAGTGCAACATTTATATGTTACAATGTAATGCACTAAACAACATATAAAACAAATCATATATTGTAATATGTTTAAATGCACCCAGATTTTTTTCTCGCATTTTTTATTGTTAAGTCATCTAAATCTAAGCGGTTTTTTTTTTATTTTTATTGTAAAGTTTAAGGTTAAGCATTATAAACTAAAGCTTGGTTCGAATATAAAC
>DWGN01000069.1:0-13706 GCA_018247655.1 Euryades corethrus
CCCCAGTAATTTCACCAGCTACAAAGCCCTTCAAGCCGGAACACAGTAATGTTTGCACATTACTATTTGGCGGCAGAAAAAGGCGCTGCGGCGGTACCCACCTGGACGGTCTCCGGCAACAGAGACCTACCACCAGTAAACAGATATTAATTATCAGCGACAATACTCAAAGGGATATAGAGTCGGTGTATTAGCTCAGGTAAATGCAACATCCTGTATGTCGACACCATTGTTTTGTTAATTAAATAGCTGTAGTTGCTGTTTTTTTATTGCGAAAGTTTACGTAACCCAGTTCGAAGAGTTCGCTATAAATGTTACACGATGTCAATGGGAGGTAAAGTTACAAGTCGGCCGTTAAGTGTACTTAATTTTACTTAGTTGCGGATACTTAATAGGTATAACTGATGTACTTATTTGTACGTTTAAATCGTAGTGTATAAACCTTGTATGCCCACTAATTATTACACCTTGAAACTGGATTTTAACTTAAACTGATACGTCTGCTCGACTACATTGACTTCATATCATATTCTAGATATCGTAAACTTTTCATCGCATTTTTCTCGTTGCCTTAATACAATACTTTAAACCCCATTACCATGGTAATTTAATTAGTTAAAACTCCAAAATTTAGATTTTTGCAATATTATTTGGTAACGGAAAGAGATATTGTGATGTTACCTACTTAGACAACCAGTAAGAATTACTAGCATTAGTTTGAAGGTTGATAATAGTTCCTAAAACTATTTAGTTATACATCTAAATCTGGATTTATGCTAGGGATTAGTATTATAAAGCAATGAATTAACCTCTGCGATGCGGTAGCTCGGATATTACGGTTATCACATGGATGTCGCGGCCTTTATAGACGTTTAGTCTCGTTACTTCAGTAATACCACTGTAAACTGTGTCGAGTTCAATTTAACTGTTAATGACGACAACGTTTATACACGTCTCTTGTAAAAAATGAAAAAGTTAAGCTTTAAATGCGGTGAAAGCTTTCTGAATTTTAAGTAAAGAAGTTAGCCGGCTTAACCTGTAAGGTGTATGGCTTTATAAAGAATAAAAAAAAAAGTAAAGAAGTTGTCTTAAAAGCGTTATAACTCCTATAAGATTTATTGCTATCGCATAATATATGTAACGAATGTTTTTTGTATGTCTGTTGTATCTAAAGAGCAACTGAGTTACTTAGATGTTTGTTTACTTAATGAACTAAATTTCTAAGTAAATTATTTCAAGAATCGTTACTCTTTTAATGATGATTTTACTCCTCAACTTTAGTGAGAGTGAAATAATATAGTTCGTTAAAACTATTTTCTAATAATTAGATCATATTGAACTTTTAATTTTAAGATAAGCTTTTGCAATATAAATAGAGGTAGGACACATTTTAAAAATACGTCAGCTGTATATTTTACTGTAGACACTGGAAATTCGAAATCAATTTCTCCACAAAGCAACTGACCTCGCCTCCATACTAAATTCGATTTCAAACTCGACCTGAAGGAAATTACGTTTGCTCTTGAAAGTCGTTAAAATAAACTAGGTTTTTTTTTCGTCAATGCTTTTTCTGCGGTGTTGCTATCTTATTTGTGGCGTATTAAACAGATAGAATATACATTATGTTTAAAATAACTATTAGTTAACATATCGATTTATATATTTTTTTTATTTGAAATTAAGCAACGAGACGAGCGCGACGTTCACCTATTGGTAAGTGATACGTCTGCCCAATAATAATGTGGCGCTAGTTAGGAAGGTATGTACATCACCACATTGTCCTCGTCGTTTAGACACATATGTTGAGTGTCGTTACCTCAGTAATTTCACCAGCTATAACGCCCTTCAAGCCCGAACACTGTAATGTTTGCACATTACTATTTTGCGGCAGAGATAGGCGCTCCGATGGTACCTACCTAGGCGGTCTCCAGCAACAGACACACTACCACCAGTAACACATATATTATACAAATATATTATTAACCTTTGTAGCGTGGCTAACATATAATGTGCAGCTAGTAAGGATGTACAACAAAACCAAATACTTCTCATTGGTTAAAGATATATGTTAAGTCTTGTTACTTCAATAATTTAATCCGTCGCATTTTGAACCGAAACAGTATTGTTTGTACAGTAGTTAGCCATGAGATATAAGTGTTGCGGTGGTATTTACTTAACAGTCATTAGTAACAAAGATTTATAGTAAAGTGGTTACTATATATGTATAATGAACCAATGTATTTTGTTTATAACAATTAGTATACCTAATGCAACCGTTGCCGAGACCAACCTGATCCTACAATAAGAGAGCAGTGGTCTTTTATGCACCACGCTAATCAACTGGCGGGCTGGGGGATGTCACATATGTATATTAAGCTGTTGATTTGGGAATATGTCGGTTTCCTCTAGATAATTTTCTTCACCGGAAAGTTCAAGATCAGTAAAGTTTGAAACAGAGTTTCATCGAGTTATAACTGAGTCGTCGAGGCTTCTTATTTAATCCGTAATTAGTATGCAACGTCTTTATTCGTTGAAGTTACTTTCCAATTAAATTTAACGTAGACTAAATATTATTGTTAACTGTAAGTCAAGTAAAAATAATGTTAGATGCCTATATAAAAATTTGTAATGCTATACGGAGTGGCCATTACGCCGCTGGCTATGGTGCTGAAGAAATAATAAAACGTATACCTTTAGTCCCCTTCATACACAATCTTCGGGAATATTGTAATTTCTTTCCATTGAGAACGGAGTCAAGAGTGGGCGGGAGATCAAGTGGGATGCGGCGACTCGTAATGAGGGTGGTGGCACCATGATATCGGTACTCAGGCACGTTCTTCTAAGTGGCCCTCGTTTGCGAGAAGGGCCTCTACATGGAAAGGAGACAGCACGGTGCCGTCTATTAACCGTCTCCTTTCACCAAATAAAAATGACAAATTTAATACTATCATATACTATTAATGTTTTTTCGGAAACATATTTTTTATTCAATTACGCGACGGTACCAGCGAGATTTTCTTATGATGGTAACATGTTTGTACATAACAATGTGGCACTAATTAGGATCCAGCAACACATTGTGCTCGTCGCTTTAGGACTTAAGATATTGTGTCCTACCCCCAGTAATTTAACAAACTACAACGCTCTTCAAACCGGATTACAACAATGTTTGCACGGTACTGTTTGTTAGCTGCTATAGTATATATAATAGAAGCTACTATTGTACCTAGACGGTCTGTAGCTACAAAGACTTATCACCAGTATGATACTATGTACGAACACTGCAACTTATTAAACTTTGTATGTGTGAACTGTATGAGAGAAGGATTTTAATCTAATACTAAAGGTCAGCACTACGAAACTGGTTAGTTTAACAGGTATAAAAGTTTACTTTATGTGTAAACGATCTTTTGAACAGTACAAGTAGAAGATAACTAATTTGTAAAACCTGGAAAGTGGTAAGATTTAACGAAAATAATTAAGCCTCTTAAGTGTTTTAATGTATGACAAAATTGAATGCTATGTCTAAGGAAGATTTATACATGAAGAATTCTTTCTTCCTAGTCCATTTTTATTACTGATAAAGTCAGCTTTCTTATATCTCTGATCTGTCTGCCGGTATTTAAAGACAGAAAGTTGCAGTGCCAGGTTGCCAATGTAGATAGGTCTTTTTAATATTACCTCGGAGCTTATTTCCATACAGTAATACATGAAGGAATAATTTATTAAAATTCTACAAAAAAGATACGTGCTTAACTGTTTACTTCCTATTTATCAGGTTTTTAAAACTTCATTGAAGCATTTAAATTGTATTCTGTTCTCATAATATTTGTACGTTTAAAAATTAATAATCCGACTTACAGAGGATTTATTTCAAAATGTATAAAACATTTTAAATGCACGGTGGCAGAGTGATTTTAGCCTCATAATCTTCAAATAGAGTACCAATAGCTTAACGAAAAAGCTGTATTATGATAAGAGGTTTACTACGTGAAGGTTTGCGAAAGACAACATTATCTAAATATTACCATCCATTGTCCTAGAAGACTTCATCGGGCAGGTAGTTAGTAGCATGCAGACCTTCAAAAGAAGAGCATACCATTACTTTAATGGTCGTCAACGCAGCCACGACCCCTGAGGTTTTGCGGCTGTCTATGGGTGGCGGTGATTACTTTCCATCAGGTGAACTGTCTACTCGTTTGCCTAGTAAATATCATAAAGAGCTGTGCCATAGAGCTATTCGAGATCTCACCACCATTATCGTTCTTTACTCGTATTTTTATATTAGCTCCATATGAGTGGTGATATGTATGATTCATCATCATTGACTCCTTAGGACAAATTTCATATACAGATAATGCCGTATCTAATATACCGTAACACTTTATATCCGGTAATGTCTTTCTGCCAGCAAATAGAGACACTAAGCAATTTTTAGGCAGCACAACGACTCAATTCCGAAGATGTTACAAACATCCGGCCCCAGCCTCCGGGGAATTTGACTCGTCTAAATAAATCACTTGGTTCACATATCTCACGCGAACATCTCAAGTGTTTTCGGATTTATCACATCTAATATCTTTACCTCTCGTGCCTAGTATTGTTAGCATATTCTACTTATCTGGGATTACTTTACAAATGTTTTTTAAACCGCTAAAGTGGTATCTCCTACTTCTTAGACAGTTTATCGTTCACACGGACAGTAAAGCAGCGGAGTAGCCGGCGTCAGTGTTTCTATACAAAAACTATATGCTTGTCTTTATGTAAATAGTGAATATGCAGTTACTGGGTTAGTTTGCTACTACCGTAGACTACATCACCTCTTAGCGTCAGGTAGAATCTGGCAATAAATAAACTATACCATCCACCTAATAGCAAGTTATTCAAGCCTTTAAAAACTGATTACCGAAAGGTGTAAGCAGTTCCTGGTCGATCTTAATATGAATATAAAGGATTCTTGACTGCTCTAGTGAAAATCAGATCAAGTCAGGAAAGCAGTTTCCTCTAAGATCTGTCCTTTATTTAGGATCGCTTAATCCTATTTATAGGCCATAGTTAAGAAATTAATGTCCATCTTATACCGCTTGTTCCGTCATGAGTCGCGTACAATGTTCACATTATGCTTATAGCTTTCCTAGCTTAAACGATTCCAAATTCTCCTCTTTTGACATTTTTGGATACTACACTATTCACCATTTCCTTAAAGGTAAGGCAGCTGCGACTCTTGAAGTTTTGCGACTGTCTATGGCCGGCAGTGATCACTTTCCATCGGGTGAACTGTCTGCTCGTTTGCTTATCGCACACCATAAAACAAACTTTATATGTAATACTTACGGATGCTCACCAAAATATTCTGTAACCAAAGGTTCCTAGTGTAACAGAATATCTCTGTTGCTGCTCTATTGTCGGTGTCGTAAAAGGCGACTAAGAGCAAATAACTCTAGGAAAGTATATATCTATATATATATATATATATATAGCGGCTTCTTTGATCTTTATCAAACTGCACTCAAATACACTGAAGTACATACCATACATAGTCATCATTGATAATGATTTATACTTAGACAGATCATAAACACTAGTACAATTAAAATTAAACAAAATGTTACTTTTGAATTTTGAATCTGTAATTTTTTTTTCGCCTCAATACATTGTGAAAGCAATGCCAGTGATTTCACTATATCGCCCTTCAAACCGGATAACAGTAATTTTTTTTCACACTACCGTTTGGTGGCAGAAATGGGAGCTGCGGTAATACCTAACTATACTTTCTCAGGCAACAGACACCTACGACCAGTAAGATCTCTGGATTATGATTTATGGTCAGTTTTAGAGAGTAAGGCTTGCTCTAACCGCCATGATAATTTGAAGTTCCTTAAACAATCCATAATATTGATAACTGACCTCAACTGGTTTGAAGGACTTTGTATAAACTTTGTATATTGTAAATGGTTTAATATTATTTATTAAACTTGCATACTGTTATATTAATAAATGTCGTTTTTCAATGAGGTTGTTAGGTTTGCAAATGGGATACCTATATGTATGTAAATGTCGGCGGAGTTGATGGAAGGCTACTGATGATAGGTCTTTGTTGCCGGAGATCAGTAGGAACTACCGCAGCTCCTATTTCTGCTGCCAAATAGTAGTGTACAGTACCGTCTTCGGGTTTGAAGGGTGTTGTAACTATTGAAATTAGTATCGTAACGAGACTGAACATCTTATGTAACAAGTTGATGAGCTCAATGAGGTATAGGTAAACCATCCTAACTAACTCCACTGTATATTATTACGTACAAGCGTATCACTTACCATCAAGTGAAGGTCTCGCTCGTCTTGTCGCTATGTAGAATAAAAAAATATGGAAATTAAATACTTAATTTCCATAATACGCGGATGTAATATATTTTTTTAATGTATTCTCAATGGAAAATTGTGAATTTCCACTCAAAGCGTACTTCGCGCACCGCGTCCACTTTTTAATTGCTTTCTTTGACCTCAAACTACCGCGCCGGCTGGTGTGCAAAAAATATTTCTTATACCGTTCTTTGTGAGGATTTAATTAAATAAAAACTTCCCTGTCCGCAGACTTGACTCCGGATCGAGTTCCACTTTAAGCAATTAAAATAATTCTTCATATCTATCTTTTGATACATCCGTACTTACCCTTCGATGTAGCAGAGGTACGCGCTCTAGTTTGCCTTCACATACTAAAACTAACTTTCTTTTTATACCTTTACGTCATATTAAATATGTTCAGCTCTTTAGTACAAACAAACATAAATACATCGTATCGTAATACGTAAATAAAGCTCACATTAATTTTAACTACCGCAAACGGTATAGCGAAATAAAGCCTTCGTTTGAGTCTATATATCAAATACGTTTTTTTATTACCTTCAACTTTACAGACGACATATTAAATATTTGATATTAATATGTTAAATTTAACTATAAAATATTTGTTAGTATGTATTTAATTCGTCGTATACTTAGAAAATATGTAAGCTTTACTATTATGTTACAAATACATTAGATACAATGTGTTTCAATTGATGTATATATAGTTTTGGTTTTTTTCTATGACTTTGTTTTTTTAAGTTTGTTGTCTTATGTCAGTTTTTTTTTTCTATTCGTTTGTGCTTTTTATAACTTAGTAAGATTAAACAATTATTTAACTTGGTTATAAACAAACAACATGGTGACTTTCAAGAGAAGAGCATATCATTTCCTTAAAGGTCCGCAACGCGGCCGCGGCCCATGAGGTCTTGCTACTGTCTATGGGCAGCAGTGATCACTTACCATCATGTGAACTTTCTGCTCCTATGCCTACCATTTACACCTTTAAAAATTTTACACCTGTATATTAACACCATAATAAAGATGAGACTGGAAATCGATTGCTACTCTCACACGAAGAGTCAAGGTCCTCACAATGATGTCCAAGTGGGGGTTGGTGTAGTTTTCAATTGTACTTGTACAATATTTTTTTTTAATTTTTCGTTATATAAATTTCTGTCTGCAGATAACCACTCCCTACATATTTCATATCAGCTTTAACTGTATCGATCAGTACAGGGAAACAAATGTTAACTTCTATATACAATCGGTTAGACAAAATTGAATCGTACTGTACCATAGTAAGGGTATTATTTGTTTGTTCACTTGTACTGTAATCTGAAAGCTGAACAGTCATATAGGTGGGGCTTTATCAGGAATTATCTGGTGTGGTATCGTTATCGCCTACGATAAAAGTTCGACGGACGGCGTGATCGATACCGAAAAGGTTTATTTCGTAACTACTTAACTTTTTCACTTAGCTGATCTATTTTAAACATACCTTACTATTTACAAACAAGTTTCCTTTAAAATAATACTTGTTTTAGCTTAAACGTACTTGATATACTTTTGCGATCCTTCCAAGTATCAAAATTACTTCACATATATTTCTAATATTAGATCTATGACTAGGTCTATCAACTAACTGCGGTTATGAAACTAATATAACCGGCTTCTGATCTAGATGAACTAATATCGAGAGGAAATGCGGTACTGTTTTGATCTGTAATGATGAAACATCTTCCTAGTTTATTACGCTGCCATTAACATGCCTCCGGCGGCATTATTATGACATAGTACATATAAACTCGATGTAAGTATGCTTTGTAAGAGGCAAGTCCTGGTTTGATTCCGAGAGTTCTTTTTAAATTTTGTTTATTCTACAAAGCAATGAGACGAGCGAGACGTTCAGCTGATGGTAAGTACCTGCCTATAGCAATGTGGAGCTGGTTGGCATGATATACACAACATCACATTATGCTCGTCGCCTTGAGACAAAATATGTTGAATGGCATTTCCCCAGTAATTTCACTAGATACAGCGTCTTTCATACCTGAACACAGTAATGTTTGCACATCACTATAAGGCGGTAGAAATAGTAGCTGCGGTGGTACCTAAACAGATTTCAGCAAGAAAGGCCCACCACCAGTTTGATTGATAGTAGTTTAATGTGATAACTTCAATATAAAACACAGTTAATTTTTATACTAAATAAATATCAACCGGCGAGAAAGGGTTTATTATTTCTTTTTGTAGGTTAATAATATTTTCTTTATAAACTGCTTTCTATAGGTAAACAACGCGATCAGATTACTTATCATCTTCCATTTCACTGAGCCACAAATATTTTCCATCGCGCCACAGCAACGAGAGGTTAACTTTTTAACCTTTCGCTATATTTTTTCTAGTTTTGATTCATTTATAACTTCGAATGTTTTATCGCACATTCCTCCATAATCTGTTCTGGAAGTGCATTTCATTTTCCGGTGAAAGTGTATTATAAATCACCAGTTTTAATTAGATTTACATAAAGTGTATATCAACGGATTTATTCAGTTCTGATTCAATCGCGCTGATAAACTCCAAACACATACCTCTCCATTGCCCTTTGGGTGTCTCTGAGTCATTTTATAAATCCCATTGTAAGTAACCACATCCTGTTCCGCCGACATTTATATAAAGAATTATGCTTTTAAGTAATTCAATAGAAATACATATTATCTACAATTTATTGGTGAAATGTATAGTTACAATATCTTAAGGTTTTACTGACTAATAGAAAATTATCATGACTCACTTTAAATATATTTTAAAAATTGAAATTTAAAAAGCCTATGCGATGTATTTTTCAAGCTGGCATGACATTGATAAATAATGGCTCTAATTTGGGAAATATTTGTATATACTATGTAAGTAACTTAGATATGTATTTTTAATGTAAGTAAGAAATAGTCAAGACCATAAAAGTTGATAATATATTAAAATATTCTGATGTAGATTTTGATCAAGTTATGTTTTTTTATGTATTCAATGATGATAAGGTATATAGTGATAAAGCGCACTAACCTATTAAAAGCTTTTTCTCTCTTACTAACATGTAGAAGTTATTAAACAAATGTTCCGTTCATATCAAGAACTAGTTAAACGTATTATTGATTAAATTATAGTTCGAATTGATTCAATAGGTCAATTTAATAGAAAGCGGCCTTAACTGTTACATGAAATAATTTGCGTTTAAGGAAGCGGAGCTGGAAGTGCTGATGAGAAATTAGCCTTTTAATGTGAACTAAATAAGTAATGACCTCCGAATCCGACGACTCAACATCCAGTAACGGCCGGTATAAAACTGTCGAACGTAAATTACATTAATGCCCTCTCGAATATCTTTTAGAGGTCCCTTTGAGTCGACGTAAATAAGCGACGCGACCCTCGGGGCTGCTTCGTTACCCGGCGCATTTCAACGGATTCAATTTCGTGGCATCTCCGTCAATATTACCCTGAACTTATATGCAAATAAGTGTTATAAAGTTACGTCGTGTATCTACGTCTTCCATACAATGTCCTGTCCATTTACCAAATTATTTGAAGTTGTCGCAGTACGTCTCTTTCCTATCAGACGCTAACTCAACATTTACCCCATACACTGTATATCTTCTCTTACACAATACATAAATCGTTTCTTCGTTTTTCTTTCTTTACTATCTCCCTGTTTACTTTTAACGCAAAACATGTCCGCACCAGTACAGACGAATATGTATCCGTGTCTACTTATCAGGAGGTTTATCGGTTAATAAGGAAGATCCGGCCAACTGGCCAGTTAACCCAATTCACTGGCCACGTCGGATTCTCCCAATACTTAAACAGTTTCAAAGGTCGAATCAATCCGTCGTGCGTATGTGAAGATGAAACCTTTTCATTTACATACGGAGTGACCCATGCATAGAAAGTTAAGGTACGATATTGGACAGGAGACAGGGTCACTAATAAGTAAACTTAGTTCACACGATCTTGTAGGAAATGAATTGGCAAGATATCAATGTTTATAATATTGTTTCATAACATGTAACGTAGTAAACCATAGAAATAGGCACATTTATAACCACAAAATTATGAAAAATATCTAGGGAATGATGAATATGTTCACTGCGCCATTACAAGATTTATAAAAGCTCTCCTGTTGGAATTATGATAAGGAAGAGTCGAAATGGTTAAAGGGAGACTAAATTATACTCATATTGAATATCATAAAACTGTGAGATACGTACACGCGGACATTTAAACGAATGATCTATACGTAATTGTGATTTAGTTGTAGCGGCACGTCATCGATCATTCAGTACGTCAGCTCCTCTCGGCCGGGTCGTTTTTAATTTGAGCCGATCGAGTGAGACAGGAGTGTCGGCACTAATACAAACACGCGGACCCTCACACCCTGCTGTATATATATACATTTCAATAAAGTAGTGTGTGCACATCCAATTTCACGTGACATTTTATACGAGCACGCGGCGACAAATCTCAATAACGCTTGTCGATTTATTGAACACGTTGCGAATGTGTCCGCGATTACAATTAAATCGGTTTCTATAACAAGTTTTAAACTAAAATCGCAAAATAACCGTTAGTATAAACTGAACGATTAGGTTTAGGATTAGGGTTTTATATAAAGCCGCATTTCGATATAGCTTTTGAGAGAAGACTCCCAATGTAGTTGTGCAAAAACTAAAAGATCTATTTATTATAAAGTTCTAATGAAATGTTTTTGTGCCATACTCCACTTTAACCTTGATAAAAATTGATTTTCCTTCCTAAATTTTAAAACTAGTCCGGATCGAAAGCTTTAAAAAGTACTGGTCGTTTTAACAACTACCCTCTAACCATAAAATTTCCCCCTTGTGGGAAGCACTTAAGGATGTTATAATAGAGCAGTATTTAAAAAAAAGTTTCTAGTCGCTTTCGTGTGCTAATTATTTCCATTCTAAAGTATGGTAAATAATGTATGTATAACAAACATTATTTTGCTAAGCTTCAGTAATAATCTGCACAAAGTTCCGCAGTTGTGTTTGTGGCACAAAGCATAAGTATCAGTACTATAATCACAGCAAATGTTGCCGCCGTTGCTTTATTTTTCACTTGAACACAAGGACCTCAGCTCAACACTAGTTCCAACTTTATCCGTAAAGGTTAACAAGTTGGGAATCTTTTTAGATTTACCTCCGGCTCGTTTGATTAAACTTCGTAGTCCACCTCCCTTTGGTACGTAGTGACAATAAAAAACTTTATTCAATCTCAACTCTTGCTATTTACGTCGAGGACGTTTGCTCAAAGGGAATATAAATACACTACCTTTCTACCGCGGCACTGCTTACGGCTACGTTATTATAATACCTCTATGTGAAAATATTTTTAATATGAGAGAAAATGTTAATAAAGGGACCATTGCGATGGGTTAACGCGTATATAGCAGAGGTTAGGCTTTTAAAATATAATTTCCTGCGCCGTTTCTTCAAGACAGTGTGCCGATAGATTAAATTTTGATGGAGAGGGTTTGAGTTTTCAATGATGAAAATCATCAGGAAAACAGATATAATTTACTCTCTCCTCTCACGAATATACTGTACATGATAGAATGCGTGGTGAAAAGAGGGACACTACGCCGACTTCAAATAAGGGAAATAGGCAGAATGAAAGAGGCAATGATTATTAAATGTAATAAAATTTCGTCTCCGAAATAAAAATGTTTTCGATTCATCTATACAGTCGGCTACTGTAAACAATGTAAATAAACATAAATTATGTAAATAAAAAAAACTATTCGCTACAATGCCCGTTGTTTTATTGTACAAACAAACCTCGGCCGTTGTTATTGATCCAATGTGCGTACGGACGGATAGTTGTATACAACGGCCACAAACATTGATAAATAATTACAATAGCTATAAAATTTTGTCACTAACATCAGTTATATAAATATCTATGTATATTAAATATGGGAGTTGATTTAGCAAGATATCGATACATAGAATCCTTTAGATTTTATTAAACGAGATGTGCTATAGGTTATACATTGAGAAATTTCTTTCAATCTTAAAATTTTCTTATTATACTTCTTTTCCTTGAATCGGAATGCTAAATGCGAACTGAATGGCAGTCCAAGCCAAGTCTCCCTCTCGGGCTCTCTTAAATTGGATTGCTTAACGTGAACTAAGCGACGGTCCAATCCGAGTGATAGTCTAAGTCGAAGTTCCCTCTTCACTACATGGTCTAGTCACTAAATTGAGCATCCGTCGAAGGGGCCTAAGAGCTTAACCTGCTCCTAAATCCAGTACAAAAACAAACTGTAGTGCTCCAAGCCGACGTTTTCGAAGGAGCATATCCTAATTAATATTTGTGCTCATGTTATCATGGACAGGCGTATCATTTACTATCTGAACGCCTAACTCCAAGTCTCCACAACTAGTCAAATATAAAATTCACTAGCCTCACCTTGGCGGCTGCAATAGGAGCAGCTGTGGTACCTTACTAGACGGTTTCCAGCGATACAGACGTATAGTGTACAACCCCAAGTTGTATTGCGAAAATGAAAATATTTTAACTTGATTTAAGTTAGAATAAGTTAAGCGGAAACGTTGCAACAAAGGCGCCGCGACCGTTGTTTTCAATCCGCATTCGTGGCCTGCCAAAACTTAACAAGATAATTGGTTGCGCGTGTAAGTTTCTTGGCGTGCCGAGTGCCGACCGCTTGCCAACTTAGCCAAACGAGTACTCGCCATGTTCTACATATATAATATTACTTTACAACCACCATTTCAAATCTCTCGCTTTAAAGAAATTATTAAAATCATCAGCAAGTAAGATCTTGAAATTTTCTTAAGAATGGCAAAGTCATTTAACTACGTTTACCAAGGATGGTGGGATGTAAATGGTTCTTTACCATGTTTACTTTCATCACATTATTCACCGAGGGCATGAGCATAAAATCTGTACTCATTCATCGGAAATACCAAGGTTAATGTCTCGCTTTAACCTGGTGGTAAGTTATGTTAATTATGGCGCTAGTTACAATTTTACTGAGCACTATGTTTTTATAATTCCCTTGGGCCATGCATAGGAGCTGAGGGCGTACCTAGACGATCTATAGCTACAGAGGCCTTCCACCAATAGACTGACAAACTACAACGTCCTTTAAACCGGAACAGTGTTGTTTGCACAGTACTGTTTGTTCGCTGCAAAAGGCCTAAAGTATCAAAATAAAAGGGATTCTAATAACTGGGGTAACGACGCCCAACATCTTATGTGTCTAGGCGACGAGCACAATGTGGTGCTGTACTACCATCCTAACTAGCGCCACATTGTTATGGGTG
>DWGN01000070.1:0-13654 GCA_018247655.1 Euryades corethrus
GTTCAAGTTGTCCAGAACGGCACGACTTAGATGAAATATCTGACTTCAGAAGAATATACTGGAATACGCCGACTGACACTGTACAAACACAACAACCCTTTAAATTTGGACAAACTAACAATTATTGGACTAAAAACAATCATTATTCTAAAATTGTTACCGATTGCAAAAAATCTCCTGGATATAATATCTTTTCTCCAGAAATTGCTATTGACACTTATGATACTTCTTTAGTACCTAATTCTCCTTGCGATATAACACAAAACATCAATTCGTTATATCAATATTATGGCTATGAGAGTGATAGTAGCATAGCTGAAACAACAATTCAGATTAACGTTGACAAAAACAGTAAATTCGATATCGATTTTTGTAACACAATCGACTCTAAATTAGTTGATGTAAATACTCCTGAATACTATTCCAGAAATCGTAATTTTGATGATTTCTCTCTTTATAACAGAAAGAGATTTTTATCTTTAAACCTCACATCAAATTATGATAATTTTAGATACAATAGTTTAGGTTATCCTCTTTCATCATCTGAGAACGATATTAGACAGATTTGGACCCAAAGTTTTAATAAACTGCAACATCCATATGAATATAAACGAAATGTGAAAACTCACGATATTCAAAGACGACATACCATTTCTTATGGTTACAATACTCACACCCCGGAAGAATTTACAAATATTCTAAGAAAAATATCTTCTCCGTTATACAAAAATAACGAGGAAAAAAGCTGTTATAATAGGTGTCATGAAAGAGGTGTGTTCAAAAGGAATGTAAATTCAGTTAATGTAAATAAATTTCCACTGCTTAAAGAATATCCTTCTCCAATCTCTGCCAGATCTTTGTATGGTACATATCCACTTGTACATAAACAAATACATAAAAATATAAAAAGAGCTCGTTCCCGTTCTTTAGCTTCCTCAGAACATTCATATCAAAATTTCGGTATAAAAGCTAATTCTAAGTCTGTTGCTCTCTTTACCCCAAATCTCAACTCGCCCCGCCGTGCACTTGTTCCTGCCGCTTCACACTTGCCAATTGATGACACTCCATTCAACAAACTGAACGCAACAACGGATTCGTCTGCTTCGGAAACAACATTAATGCGACAAAATGGAAATTTGGAAAAAAATGGCAATGATAAAACTGCAAAATCATCTTCAAAAATAATCGATCAAAAAACAAGTAATGATTATGGAGGACGTGAAAATGGACGTAATGCGCAGCAACAACCTTTGGAAAGACGAGAATCGCGCCGAAGCCAATTTACTAGAAGTCTGAGCAATGCTGATGCTCCGGATGAAAAAGCAGGTAAAATATATTCAATATCAAATTTCATTCTCAAGTAATATATTTATCATCATGTATTATATTGTTTGTTTTGGCCTTTATGTTGTAGAGTCTAGTTCGAGGGATTTTGTCAGATTGACCTGGTTAGATAGTGTTCTTATATAATAGATTTCAACTCGTCAAAGCATACTATATACCGGTTATCAATACATATGAACTAGAGTGAAGTGAAAGTGAACTGAAAGAAATTTGATTTTAATATAATTTTTTCAAGATGGTAGCCTCAGTGATACGGCAATAGGCGGCAACAGCGAAATCGAACCAACTAGCGACGATGCGTTGTTGAAAGCTGAACCCAGGGATTATTTTGGACCCGGTATGGGAAAGAAAAGCAACTCTACGTCGCAATTGTCTGCAACCGGTGAGTCTCCAATATTGCCGTTTATATATTGATCATTAATATAAAACATTTGTTATGTTAACAGGCCACACTACTAGAACTAAACAATGGTTTTTACTTGTTTATCATTCTATATGTTAATGAAAATGCCCGGCAGGACGAAAACGAAGGTTAGGTTTTGGTAAACGGGGAAAAAATTCGTTTACTGTGCAAAGAAGCGAAGAGGTGGTGCCCGGTGAAATGAGGGGAGGGGCGGGTGTGTCTCGAACTTCCTCTGCTTCCAGTGAAAACGATGACGACAGGTTCGCAACAGTTTTGCTTGCGACATTGAAACAATAGTGCGGTACCGAGCGGCGGTAGACCTCATAACATTAAAGTTTTCGGCTGCTCATATGAAAACCTAGAAAATATTTATCAGTTTTATGAACAGCATGCCAGAATGTCCACAAACAACCTAGTTTAAATACATGTGCGATGTTGCTTTTGTAAAGTCAGCTAATGTAGAGCTTGAATATGCCAATTTATTTGATGAAAGCACTATTTGGTTTTAATATGGGTTGTAAAATGTATATTACTTTTTGGTAGTTCATATATGTACATTCATTAATAATATTATCATGTAAGGTAGAGAAAATAATGAATTACTGCTTTAGGATAAACACAAGAAATTTTGAAAAACAACTGATATGTGCTCTTGTTTAGTCTAGTACTTCCGGTAACCCCTCAATAGCTAATGTACGGATATTACATTAAGGTTAAACTCGTTTGCGAAAATTTAATTTAGAATCTTGATGGGAAATATAAAAGCTTCAGTGTAATAAATGTCCGACGGTTAATGTCTGTGTCGCTCGCGCGCGGCGGTGTAGAAGGCGGCAGCGGCGCACGCCGCAAGCGCTCCGGACCAGCGACCACCTCCTTCCAGCGCTCGCACGAGGTGTGCTCCACCAGCCTCGTCTCCATATCTAGCTCGGAAGGATCCTCGTAAGTCGCTCGGCCACTCCGCTGTTTTCCGCAGCCCGCTACGTGCCCCGTGCTCACCACTCCAATTTCTAAGTGTGCATCGATGTTTCTGTCGTCTTCTTTACTGTCTTTACTTGTGTGCCTCCCGTCTTGTAAACGCATGGCGCGGTTTCGTATTGGTGTTTTTTTTTTAATATCACTCTCTTTCCTGTCCAGCACGCACGAGTCTTCTCAAGCATAGTCGATGCACTGCCTTTATTAAATAATATTTACGCAGTTATTGATAATAAAACAAAGGAAAGAGTCTACATTTAAGAAGCTGCTTTTTGATTGAAAGAATGATTGTAAGAGTAACAGATTTCAGTATCGCCATCACAGTGTGCACGAACGTTGTGGGCTGTTGTGTGTTGCCTGTAAGCCATTGTTGTATCTACACATGTATTTATAGTATTGAACTCATAGTTTGTAAAACACAGTTTATATTTTTTACCAATATGCATGTCACATACAATACTACAAATATATAATAACTGATGAAAATAAAGTTCTCGTTTTTTATACAGCTACTTATCACAGCTTCACAATTGCAGTTAGGACGTTAACAGTAACTATCCTTTAAGGCTTTATATTGCGGATAAAATTAGTGCATCAAATAAAGCTATCTATCGCCTCGCAAAATCCACACTTTTTGTAAGTTTATACCTATTTTCCAATTTAACTTAATGAGGTAGCTATGTGTGAATATATGTATATACATACTTCTTTGTACTTAGTACAACTTTTTATATCATTTACACTTCCTTTATAATTAGTAACCGTCCACTTCGATAATACTTCGTTCTAATCTTTTCTAATTTGATTATAAAACTCTTTACTTAATTAATCAATCCATCCAATGACTACCGCCCTCTTTCTCACTATTGTATCAATGTTTTTGCAGTTGAACTTTTATACTTTGTTTATTCACCACTGAAAGTTTTCGTGATAGTAGACAATCCATTTTATTTCTTGATCCATTTAGTTGTATGTATGTGTTCGTGTTCTATTTCATCTCTGTTGTAATGACAAGGAAAATTCTTTTGCGACGCATTGAAATGATAAAGTGAATTAATCATTATTTCTTATACAAAAGTATCATTTAATATTAATAAATTTCTGTATGTAACATTAGAAGTATTTTTTTATTGCTTTAATGCGTTTTAATGCGTTTGCAAAGAATTTAGATAATGATTGCTGAAAACGATATTTAAACATAAGCGCAATAATTACTACAGTACTGTTTAAAAACAAAATGTAAAATAATAGAAAGTTAAAAGACAATTATAATACATACAAATACAGTTAAAGTAATTAAAGAACAATTGGAAACATTAATACGTATAAAATCATAGAATGAACCAAAAAATAGTAATGATCATGACACGTACTGCTTTTGTGGACAGGCATGATCATAAATTTTTCAATGTTCTGTTATTCGAAGTGAGATGTTCATATTTTTGTATATTTTAACATCATACTTTACCTCGAGTAAAATATACATTTCTAAAAATTATAAAAAGCTAAATTTCTGGTTTCATGGTGAAACTCCTTGCATTTAGTGTGACCCTTCCCTATGAACAATAGAAATGGAATTGTACGACCCTGGGAAACGATTCATGTAAATGTTTGTGTTCTTACGGTTTTAAGTACGACGGACATGTTCATTTTTATCATATATTAACCTACTTCAAATGTGTTATTCACTCAATGGTGCCGTAATAGATGGTCTCCTGGAATGCGCGGTTCGGGCTCAGATGGAGGTGGATTATCGGACTTCATCGACGGACTAGGTCCTGGCCAACTGGTCGGAAGACAGCTTTTAGGAGCGCCTACTTTAGGCGATGTGCAGCTATCTATGTGTTATCAAAAAGGCTTTTTAGAGGTAAGATTCTTGAGAATAAAATGACGAATTATTACATGAAATTATTAAGTGTTAAACAAGCGTTTACCTCATCCTGCAATGGACTGCTGTGAAGTGTATTTTCTCCAGGTGGAGGTGATACGCGCGCGCGGCCTTCAAGCACGACAAGGCAGTAGAACATTACCAGCGCCTTACGTCAAAGTTTACCTCGTCAGCGGTAAACGATGCATTGCTAAAGCGAAAACGAGCACCGCGCGTCGTACACTCGACCCGCTTTATCAACAAACGCTTACTTTTAGGGAAAACTTTAAGGGGTGCATATTACAAGTAAGTTACATTTTTTCCTACAAAAGTATATATGTTAATATATATAAGTGGTGGGCAAACTTTGTTAATGACGAGCCATGAAGTTGAAGAAATTCTAGAGGGCCAAAATTATAGAATAAATGCATTTTGTTTTGAAACCATAATATTTTATTAATAAATACATTTTATTTTAAGACGCAAATATTATGAAATTAAACTCACGTTTGTTATACAGGTGACAGTTTGGGGTGATTACGGTCGAATTGAAGGGAAAAAGGTGTTCATGGGCGTAGCGCAAATAATGCTAGATGACCTTAATCTTTCCAATATCGTCATTGGATGGTACAAATTGTTCGGAACCACTTCATTGGTAATTTTTCTCTAGAATATCATTATTGATTTTACTTTATGAATAAGTTCATGTAATAAAATATTTATTTTGTTTCAGTAATTGTAAAAACAAAAAATGGCTTTGAAGGTGACGCTAGGTATATCAACACAATAAATTTAAATTTGTCCATATAATAAATTTAGTGATACTGCTTTAATATCATAATAAAATGCAAAATAACGTAAATATAGGACATTTTCTATAAAAAAAATGTTATGGTGGAAATGATTTGTATATTTATTTCTTTATTGGGATTCATACAGAAGTTCTTACTAGATAGCATTTTATAGCAAAGGAGAACAAAGTGTATAGTATATAATCAATAGAAATGTATAAAGTATTAAAAAGCCAAATATAAAATGTATTTTATTTCAAGGTTTTAACAAACTAACATAAACAAAGTGTTATTTTTCAGTGGATACGTTTCTAAGCTTAGACCAACTACTATCGAAAATTCAATGAGAAAATTTACTGGTGGTATGTCTACGTTGGCAGAGACCTTTTAAATGGGTAGTCTTATTAGGCCGTAGGTATTATTTCTGCCACCAAAAAGTAGTCTTGAAACCATTCTACCTTCATACAAACAATTAAGGAATTAAACAACTTGCCGAGTTTAGTGTTCCCGTCCAAATACGATGTGGTTATATTCAACAAGAGTGATTAGGTTGTTACTAGGTTACTTTACCACCATACGCGCTAACCTCGGCAATTAAAAAAACCGTACTGTGATTCGGTTTGAAGAGCGCTGTAGCTAGTGCAATTACTGTAGTAATGAGATTTAACATGTTATGACTGGAACCTATAAGTCTAAAATGGTGCTGTGTATATCATTACATAAACAAATTGTGTCTGGGCATTATATCATTTTCTAACAAAACGTCTCACCGCTGGGATAAGAAAATTATAAAAAAGAATTAGTAGTGCCCAATAAGCTTAAGCTAACCTAACTAGCTAAAGCCAGCGTAACGGCTAACCGATTTATTCTTAATAATGAAATCCCTGGGTTCATTCCGATACCATACGCTGTGAAGTTTAAGTTAGTGACACTTTTACTGCCTCCAGTTGCAGATATATTAGATGAAGTAGCTCTAAGTAAAACGTTTACAAATACATTAGATCTCGCACTAGGCTATTTTAAGGAGTAAAGAAGTGATTATAATTGTTATTTTCGTATTCAATTACATTTGCAATAAAACATAGTTTTATTGCTAAAACAACTTTTATTTTATGTACGTTATTTTACATAATAATAGAAAAAATATTGCATATTAAACTCTATTTACGTTAATACACCATATATGATCAGTCAATCATTACGCTCGGAAAAGATGTACTTCAACAGTTTCACCAAATAGAAATAGGTAACAATTTTCTCATTTAAACTCAATACATAAATTTGAATTTAAACGTATTAGCAAAAGTAAGAAATGTTTTAACACTTTTCATACATCATTCATTACTAACTTAGTAACAATCTGCACAACTTCAAAATATCTACTATTGTAATTATTTAGTGCTTAGTGCAATAATTGTTTAGGTTGCTTTGAGGGGGAAGCGCCAGGCAGTCGGCCGTCGCCTGCTCTTTTAACTCCCGAGGATTTGATATCTGAAAAGAAAGTCGCACACATTTTTTAAACGTCCAACACTGAGTTGAGATATAAACCTTTAATTTAGATAGACGAAATACAACAAATGAATAATATATATTAATTTAAAAAGTTGCAACATACCCTGCAGCCACCTGACTTGGGTCGCGGGCCCGTAGCCCTTGTCGTTACGTGCGGCTATGCGGAAGATGATGGCAGGCTTAGTGGAGGAGTCGACGTGCGCGGAGCCTAGCGACGCGGCCGGTACCACGCAAGTGTTAGCCTTGCCACAGTAGACGCGCACAAAAGCTAGTTGTGACTTCGGCGCCTCCTGCACATCCATCAAACGCATTTATTAAAAACTGTATTAATAATAATATTTATGATTATTTAAAAACAACGAAATCAACAAGAACTAGATTGTGTTTATGTTAAGCAAGTTTTGTTCTTTAAACAAGAAAAGCAATTATTTTATATTTAATTAAACTGTTTAAAAAAATCGAAGATCAAACAAACTGGAACAATTTTAAGTTAAGAATTTCACAAACTAACACAAAAAGTAACTAATTAGATATTAGTAGCTTGATTATTTTATAATGTTAATGGTGAATTTAAAATAATTCAAGTAAACTGACATAATTTGGTGTCATGTGAATTTACACCACTCATTTAATAGATAGCTACAGGTTTCATGAAATTAATTTAAAACTCACTTTCGGTTGAGAATTAGAGCGCACGGCAAGGTACACGGAATATTCAAAGATTCCTTCGGCAGCAACTTGTGGAGGCTCCCATGACAAGTGTGCACCTTCCATCGATTTAGATATTTTTATTGCCGACGGTGCTCCAGGAAATCCTGGTAGACATGTTTTGAAAGCAGACTCCTGTAAGAATAACATCACATTTTCCAATAAAGTTATAGTAATATTTTTTGAGAAAATTTGATATTCGTTGAATCTTTGCTAACTTAAGACATACACATATAATTATATATATATTTAGAGTACGCGTATATATATTTCTTCAGAGCACTAACAACTCGTACATTTACTAAAGTCTCAAAAACCAGAATATTAAAATTTTACTTTTTATGGAATCATACTTAGAATCATAGCATTTTTTATTTTTTTAAATTAGCACATGGCACACTTAATGGTTTTTGGTTACCATACCCTATGGTCTGTCTCACCAGAGACACCGACAAGCGCGCTGTCGATAAACAGTCGAAAATTATATGATATACAAGCTTGTTATACATCCAAATCGTACAATATCTTAAATTGCCTTTAGAACACGCAGTTTGCTATAGATAGACGCGGATAGATAACGCGGAGCTGCGGTAGGTACCACCGCAGCTCTTACTTCTGCCGCCAAATGGTAATGTGCAAACATTACTGTGTTCCGGTTTAAAGGGCGTTGTAGCTAGTGTAATTACTGGGGTAACGAGACTGAACATCTTGTGTCATAAGTCGACGAGCGCAATGCGATGCAGTGTGTACCATTCTAACCAGCGCCGAATTGTTATGCGCTGGTGTATCAGTTACCATCAAATGAACGTTTCGCTCGTCCTGTAACTTCATTTTATAAAAAAAAAGATTAATGATCACGACTCTCCCTAATGGGAGAGTCCACTTTTGGCTGTTAAAGGCTTTTACCAATTATGGTAAAAGCCTTTAACAGCCAAAAGTGGAAACAAAGGTTTTAACACATTTACTTACTTCACTAAACTCGCCGCGCCCACACGAGTTGATGCCGGCGATTCTGAATTTATATGCAGTACCGTGCTCAAGTGGTGTCATTGGAAGTCCACTTAAATCTGGTAAATTGTCCAATGATAAATTGGATAGATCCACATTTGGATCAGATATGTAGTTTTGCACCTGTAATTAATACACATTATTATCATACCATTGTGCTTAACAATCATAAAGTTATATAGTTTATAATACACAAACAACTATTGTAGATTAGAAGTTAACAAGGACCTTTTGAAAAACCTTTCTTCCTCTCCTTTACTTTCAAACGAATTACAAAAAACATGTCCACAATATAACCAAGGATCAATGTTTTACAACCCAAGTATTTAAAGAAAGAGATAAAACATCAGTTACTCCAATTAGTTTTACAACCATATTTTAAACATCTTAAAAATAGCTTCATAGCGTCGATATCAGTGTAACTTTACTTTAGAGGTTTTTTATATGTTCCCCATTGAAGTTTTTCATCTAACTTTATACTGAGAATCATGGTTTTATCCACAAACTCTTAACTCATCATCCCTAATTAGTACCCTGGCCTTAACCTGTCTTACATTTTGTATAATAAACCTGACACTCATGGTATTATTAATATTTATTGCGCCAAACAAATCGACATCCATTTCAATTAACAATTGTCGTCTTCCAACTTGACCAAGTATCATTTTTCAATGATTTTACTTGAAGTAGGTAGTACTAAAGTAGGTCTTAACTTTAAAGGATCAAAAGTACTACCCAATTTAAATAATTGAGTACTTAGTACCATTGAGGCAGCAAAGACACAAAAAATTCTGGTTTACATTAAAAAAACGTATTTACCGTGAATGTTGTGCCTTTCACAATGCCGACCGTATACCAAGCGTCTTCGTCGTTCTGAACTTTAGGTTCTTCAGGTTCTGGCTGCAAAAAACATTCATCTAATAAAAACAATTATTGTACATTTTAAATACTTTATATTTAACTCTAAGAATAATAATTATTGACCTGATCGTGCTGGTGATGCAGCGCGGCTGAAGCAAGAGTTGCGAGCGCGTGCGCAGCATCTGTCGGTGGCAGAGGCGGAGCTGCGCCCGCCACAGAACTACTAACTGCACCTTCCCCGTCTGTCCCGCCCACACTTTCCCCACTTTCCGTTGGCACTGATGACGACACTCCGGCACTGCTTTCATCGCCTGTGTGTTAAAAACATTGTTAGTAAATATTTTTTTTGTTTGTGTAATTAGGGAAAATAACGGGTGTTTATGTATTTTACATTTATAATTAAATATAGTCTAATTTACGAAATAAACATCTGATCTTAGTTGATTGATATTTTTTTATACGACGAAACTAAGTAACAGTCCCGATTTTCATTTGATGTGGTGAGCCGTCAAACAGTAATTATAAACAAACTATGTTCCGGTTTGAAGGGCACTGTGCGAGGGTTAACATCTGTTGTCTCAAGGCAATGAGCACGTATGTCCGCAACACATCCCGCTATGCATACAAACTAGGATCATGGCGTCATGGGCAGGAGCTAGCACTTACTATCAGATGAACGTCTCGCCCGTCTCATCACTTAATCATCATAGAAAATTATAAAAGGGTAAGTATTTTTTGACAGTCCATAAAGATAATATTAATAATATTAATTACCTTGTAATAAATTACGTGAGAGTAAAGCTACACCATTAGCCGTCATACTAAGCAGTGGCATGGACTCGCTCACCGTCGGCATTGTATCCGCTGCGCCTTCCATTTCTGAGGTATCTGCATCGCTGAATCTGTTATACATTGTTACATAATAAATTTCTTAACAAATAATTCATACAGTATGGACACTTTTGTATTAAGAAATTAATAACATAAATATTTCTTATTTTGACTTGAGCATAGAAAATATTTTAATGGCTTACACCAGGTGATATTTTTACTATTTGGTTCTGCGCACACGCGACTCATTGATTCCGACTCGCGACCTTTGCCGACTTATTCGACAGTGAGAAGGCTTTCGATAAGTCTAGCAAGAAGATTTGATCTACAAGCTTTACATGTACTAAGCGCTAATCCGGCTCGCGAACATTATTCTAGCCTTTCTGCTTTGACATAAACATCATCCCAAAGGACTTCAACCATCTAAAAATTTCCGACATGTCTAAAGGTGGTCCGACCTCGCTTTAGATGACCAAATACTTTCGCAAGTGTCAAAAGAGCTAAGTCAAGAAATTACTTATAGCTAATAAAACCGAACTTTATTTGAAATTACCAGAGTAAGAACTAATGCATAAACTTGGAGATGTGACTAAGCATGTTATTTTTCAAAGTGGCAAATGTAAAGTTATGCAGAGTATGCACCATATTTAGTGCCACATAATTATAAGCAGAACATTTACCATTAGGTTAAAGTCTCACACATCAATCAAAACATGTTTCATTAAATAAGAAATCTTGTGACAATATGGATCTACCGCAATGTGAGGGTATGGTTGAGAACTTACTCATTAGATTGTTGTTGTTGCGGGAGAAGTGAGAATGAATGCAGTACAGCAGGACCATTTGCTGTTGATGAAATCAATGCTGCTTCAGTTTGTCCACTGCTTGAAATATCTGCTCCACCTTCAGCAGTGCTAGAACTGTTAATGAAATACAAATATCAGAACTTTCACAATATTAACATAGTTAATTTTCATATACTAGTAATATTTTTTGTCTTTCATAAAATCCACATAGTACTGTAAGTTTTTTTTATGGATGTTTTGTACAAATAAACACAACTTTTTTGTTTATGACATAATTAGCAAAAAAAAAGAAAAATGAACTATTATAAATACAAACAAACTTTGTCTCACTTAAGGTTATTGCATTGAAGGGGGTTTATAAAATTATATATTTTATAAAACAAACCTAATTCCAGTGCTGAGGACATCTTGTGCTGCACTGCTGATGTCATTAACATCATCACTGCTAGCAACACCCTCACCTCCACCCATATCTTCATCCATTGTGCTTGATTCTTCTACAATAGATTTATAAACATTAAAACAGTGAAAGGATATGTGATACTGTATTTTCATTTCATTGCTTCTTTCTATTTTTCTTGTTATGGCACCAACCAACAACCCAAAATACAAATACAAATGAGGTTTGAGTGGATATATATATTTTTTTTTGATAAAGGATATACACTGTTCCTTAGTGAAAGGGATTAATCAGTCCCGCGGAATCAATTGAGTGGATAACAATTTCACATAACTCTTCTAGAAACCTACATACAAAAAACATTACAATAAGCCATTTTAAAGTGACAAAATTGTCCCAGAAATCATATTTCGTATTGACAATATTGCTGTCAAAATATTTTATTTTATTTGTTATTTTAATTTTAATGAAGAATAATTGTTAGTGATTGTGAAATATAGTATAGAATACACAATAATACATTACATTTAATTTCACACAATACACATTTTAATCATACCATCTTGAATTAAAGGTGCACCATCGCCTTCTATAGGCATTGCTGAACTTATAGACTGGTCTGGGGACTCTTCATGTGGTGCATCGTCTCCACCCTCATTATCTTCTAAACCTGCCTCTTTTAACAATGGATCTAACTGATTTTCTTCTTGTGGAGAATTATCTTCAGTTGCCACCTATTGATACAATATTAAATTTAAACAAAAGTTGAAGTGTTGGTGTAAAAAAAAATATTATCTACATGAATGTGTTACTATTGAACATATTGTATTCAACTTATATTGCATATATATAAAAGTATACTTACAGGTGTTGATAAACAATTGTCACCAATATAAGCAGATTCATCAGCCATATTTCCTGGAGTAGTATCATCTATGTCCATTTCATCTTCAGCTTCAGTATTACCTAATAAAACAGTTATGCATTAGTTAACAATTGACTTCAACATGATATTAAGTGTTCATCCAAAATTCTATTGTAAATAATATTCACTGTAGATACACAACATTAATTTTTTACGGCTGATTTATAATATTGATATGATACCTAGGCAGACAGTTTAAAATATCATCACCATCGGCTAAGGTATACAATATTTGACCTCAGAAATGAACTGAGAATATCCCTATCATAGAATATAAACTAAATAAAAAACTAAAAAAAAAAACTAGAAAATATTACCTGGCAATCAACAATAGGCACAATGAAGTTGCTTGTTAGTACAGAGTTAATCTAATCTGATTGAGAAATAAAATATTACATATGGGCAGCAGAAAAGAACCTCTTTGGTCTCTACCTAACAAGTCTCTAAGATAATATTCCTTTAAATAACCACTTAGTCTCTAACATAATTTTTCTTCAATACCATGTAACTTTTACAGGAAATACATGTTATTTTCAAGTATAGTGCAAAAATTTATTGCATATACTATAAATAATGTAATATTATTGACATATTTATTTAGTACCTGGCTCATGTGCAGAATGTTCTTCACTATCAGCTGCTTGTAAACCAGGCTCCACATCCAACACATCGCTACTGCTCGTTGGGGCGCCATTTGAGGCTAAATGTAACAATATTTGCCCTAAAAAATTGTTGAAGATAGTGTTAAAACAAAAGTACAATGATAAAACACAAATCTAATGATAGTTTATTTGTATCCAATACGAAATTTTGCTTCACACCTGTTTCTTCTGAGGGAACTGCTTCAGAATCGTTTGCCGGTACGTTACTTTCGGATGTTTCTGCTATTTCTGGTTGGTTTTCGGCTAAAGGAGACATTTCCGCGCCATCATGCAAATCACCGTGTAGAGCGGAATCTGATTCCATATCATAAACACGTAAATGTATTCACGTATTATAAACAAATAATCATTGAAATTTACTTATAATTCTAAGCAATAAAGTAATACATTATAGTAAAAAATACAAAATCTAACACTTTTTGACAAAATATTTAAACAAGCCATAAACAATTATGTCAAGCCAACTTGGCGTCATTATTTCGCCAAAGATAAAAAATACGTTATGTTAAAAAAAATTGTCACATATAAATAAATTTAACACTACACCGTAGAATGAGTGCATAT
>DWGN01000071.1:0-13592 GCA_018247655.1 Euryades corethrus
GTATAATTAAATTCTAATACTACGTTACAGCTAATCTATATGGGTTATTTTTTTCGAAAACCTATCTTGATCATTCGATTTATAATATTTAAGAACCCTAATGAGAACCGATTGCAGCAAAAAACGGTTCAGAAGAGAAGGGGACTGGACAATCTATCTACGTTTACGATTAATCCGAAGTTACAATCCATTAATTTTAAAGTACTAGAGTGCCTTTCTTTCTAATATACACTCACATTAAATATTATTAGATATGCATGATTCTAGCATAAATGTGAATCACTTAAAATTATAATTAACTAAAAAAATCTTCGATGATATTATAATCTTAAAACTAAACTATATACAAACGATAAGAAATCTGTGTGAAAGCTGAAAATCCCGTTTCAATTAAACTATTATTATATAAAATGCATTAAATGAGATCGCGTAAAATTATTCGATAATAATAAAAAGTGTAAATTATTAACAATTACAATAACATGCAAAATATATTACCAAAACCGTTTTCACAAAGCATTCCGATCTATCCAGTCTTCTCCGATTCCTTCTAATAGCTAATAATAATTAAAAGTGATTACTTCCAATAATCTAGATTAAATTAATAATACAACTATATGTATTGAATATGTTTGGTTAAATGTAGGTTAAATAGTTGCGTTATGAATCTAAGACAATTAAAACACACGAAAAATTTCCTAAAATTACCTATACGGTTACATGGGTTTATTCTACTTATTAATACCTGCTACAAAGTCAAATGATTTAATCCGTGTCAAGTCCATACACACACCATGCAAACATCTCGTTCAAGTTGTCAAATATCCGAAATGTATTCAGATGGAGCTCATACTCTGTAATCAATTTTAAATATGTCGTCTACACTGAAGTTGTTAATTATAACTAGCTCTCTCTTGTAATAAATGTTATTATTGCTTGAATTACTCACTATGTGTAATGGAAGCGTAAAAGTGCAATAGGATATGCTGAAGCGCTTTTAGTGATATCAATCAGTTTCCATTAGTAAAATTATACACGTACAAATATGAGTATGTCGGTATCTTTATGGAATTGTTTCATTTAATACAATTCACCTAGAAATTGGTCAAAAAAATGGAAAAAATTGTATATAATTAAATGTTACCTACACTATCAATTCCAAACTGCTCTCACTAAAACTTATCAAATTACTAATATTAAGGCATAATTTGCTTGAATGCAATTGGCAGTATGTCGTTGATATTTAGAATCAAAAAATTAATGGCGTTTAGTTCATAAAAGTGTAATAACACTTATAGCTCTTGTGCAAGGTAATATGCAGTTTGTATATTTTACTACAATTTTTTTTTCATATAGATAATCGAGGCCAGCAAACATTTTAACGAATGCTAAGTAATAAGCCTGATCCCCTAACAATGTAATGTTGGTTAGCTGACCATACACTAGAACGCATTGTCCTCTTTTACTTTAGACACAATGTGTTTAACAAGTAATTTCACTAGCTAAAGCTGATAGTGTGTTCGTCGATTTATTTAAACGATTATGGTACTCTACTCTGAACGTTTAGTCTTAACTTAGTGCATAACGATTCATATTTTTAGGTTTTAAAAAGTGTTAACTTTGTCAAAAATATGTTTTCATCACTTCCTTAAGCGGTTGTATTTTCACCAATTTTTTTTATAACTTTTTATGTAACAGTGAAATTTTTATGATAACTTTTAGTTGGTATATGAAGAAGGTCTTGATTATTGGGACAATAATGTAAATAATAATTTTAAGTGGTGGAAGTTATAAGTGTTTACGCAGAAAAATTCTGGCAAGTGATACCTCAATTTGAAAGTACACTAATGCTGCTCACGTGTGTCTTAAAATCTAAAAACTTACTACAATATTACAACATGAAAATACTTGTGTCTAACTAATAATTTGGAATTTTGATGAAAAACAATGCCAATTTTGTTTTCTTTAGTTAGAACAAGCGCACAGAGAAAAGAACATCAGAACGTTAACAAAAGTTAAGAGAAATAAAAATTATAACGCCGAATTTTTTTGTATAGTCCTGATGAAAGGTTGTTATTATCTTCAATCTGCGCGCGTTTACAGATGTAAAAACTTAAACCTGCAATATAAATGATATTACATTTCTACAATCCGCTTTGTGTTCATTACCGTTACAGTTTTTTTAAACTAGTTACTGATATGATATAAATGTTATTACTTTTAAAATCTAAGTTAATTAAACAAGTTTTAGTTTAATAAACGATATACATGTACAAATTTGTTAGTTCGTAAATAATAAAAAACAATAAATATAAGTGAATTAAAGTGAACATTGCCTTTAGCAACAAAGCAAACAATTTTTGTTCATAAACATACGGAAAAAACTTTTTCTGTATGTCTAGATCTAATGATTTAATGACAGTGCATAGTATATAAAAAGCACATGAAATTAGAGACTTTTAGCAAAAATCAATAGAACTATGAAAATGTTTTATCTGATATTTTCAATAAATGGCGCTTAAATTAAAATTATATATTTTTAACAAAGAATTGATAATAGATAAATAGATTAATTGTTAGTTTATGTTAGTAGTGTATTATGTGTACAATTACATTTTAAATGTACATTGCAAAATTGAAATGGATTTACAGTAACTGTTTACATGAGACGTTTAATTAAAAAAAATATATGTACAACGAAAGTAATGTAAAATATTAAGGCAACTTAAAAAAGATACCAAGTTTTATGCTAGTTCTAGGGATGTTGTATTTTTACGTTAATAAAAGCACAAAGGCTTATGGCCAGAGGTGGAAATATGAATGTACAAGTATATCAGCATAGTATTGTTACGGCTTCTAAATAATAGCCAATTGTAAAAAAGTATTGTTAGCGTTAGCATATTCTTAAGTGCTCGTGCTTTTATTTGTAATCCGATAGTATATTGCGATGCGTTGGCGCGGGCTGCAGGGTATATAGCAGCTGTGCGCAAATGAGTGAGGCCGCATTAACATAACGTCTTGAGTCAGCAATGCCGCGCCTTTAATTAAACTGTAACAAAGACCTTGTTAAAGGTCCCGCCGACAGCATACTTACGCAGCGGGATCGCGAGCTTGATCGCGATGCAGCTCACGCAAGTAAGCGCCCGGGTTTTCGAGCGCCTCGCCGAAGATCCGCTGCGAGCGCAATATAGTGGACAGAGTGGAGGTCCACTGCTGACCGCGTGCCTCCGGCGGGCGGCACAAGAAGGACTGCTTCGGTTTGTTGGGATCCACCGAGTGGATGATGAAAGCACCATTGTTCTCCAATTCTTCCAGTTCCATCTTGTTGACCTAATGCGAATATTTTTTTTATTTTTATTATCTAACATTATCATAAAATGTATATACTATAAATAATCTACAGATACTTAGAGATAAGAAGGCCCATCCGATTTTAGTAAGTTCCTATTTTTGTTTTAATCAAAAAGAAAAAGTTATAGCCATGGCCATTACTCTCGACTACCTAGCGCTTAACATTCCTGGAAACGCTGTTGATCTTGGGACGCAAAGGTTCCTCATGATGTTGCTTTCATCAAAACCTCAAGATTATTGGGGATCAATCCTGCGTCTGTGTAAGACATGTACCGTTGGCGATATGATTTATTGGAACTGCTGTGTTAATTTTTATTCTCTTATTGAACATCTGTTTCTAAAATATCAATGACAAGTTCCTGCTGTCAACATATAGAAGACAGAGATTACTAGTGGAGAGATTAATTTCAATATACCACCTTATTATCACATAACACAACGTGGAATTTATATCATTATTGATGCAAAATAGAGGCGAGTGTACGCGCTATATGAAAAGTGTAGCGAATAGAGTCTCCCTCCATTCTCGAAGAGGTTTTAGTATGGTATATGTTAAAACAAGGTCTCATTTTATTTTATAAAGTGATAGCTACATGACGTACGTAATTTGTATATCAAAATTAACTCTTCTAACTCATAAACTACAATCCTGTCTTGGAGATATGTTACAGCTTTCTATATTTTGTCTTTACCTGGACATGAGCTTTATAGTTGTAAGTGGGGCTGACAAACTGGTTCCGTTTACCCACAGGCTCACTGAAGATGACACACTGTTCAAACAAGAACACGTGCAGCTCTTTACCCCGATCATTAGAAGACGCATCCGAAACAATCATCTGATCCTGCATCAGCAGCTTGCCCTGGGCAGTTATGTTGCCCTGGAACAAAAACAAGTATCATTGTGAATGAGCATATACTGATTTTATCATATTATGTTAAAAAATTATATTCATAATTATATTTAGATGGTTGTTATAAAAGATATTTAAGTTTTTGGGGTCTCGCTCGGTCCATCATATCTCACTACATTGAGGACGAAGATGGCTGGAAGTGGTTTTCCATTATCGAAATTAAGTGGTCATAAAATCTCTACAACCTTGACTTCGCCTCAGAATACATTAGATCTTAAATGGGATTTTTTCCTGTATACAAAAATAAATATACGTACTTATAGCGCACAGATTGGTAATATTCATGACAACATATTTTATGCTAATATTGTTTATCTTTATTGTTAACAATTTACTAAAGCATATTGACTGATAATTTTATTATTAAATTCGCAAAGAAATGCAAAATTTTCGCTATGAGCTTTTATAGTTAAGGCGTAGCAATGTAAAACTTATATACATATATAAATAATGTGTGGCAATAATACACTAGCAAAACACAATGTATCTAAATTTATATTTATTATTCTATCTACATTTTTTATATTTATTTTGGAACTTCGTTGACAAGTAAATTTAACTTTAGTTTTTATCACTAATGGCCCCTCCGCGTTCAGTTGCAAAGCAAGGTTTTTTTTAAATTGTTGGAACAAAGAAAAGGATCCAAATCTAAAAGATAATATAGTTATATATCACGCCAAGGTAACATAAATGCGTACACCTCAGGTTTTGTTAATGTGATATCAGTTAAAATTAAAGATGTTATGAAGAAACTTATAAATTATGTTTACCGTAAAGCCCTGTAAGCGGCCGACGTCCATCATATCGTTGGCGTTCTTTGGAATGATGGAAGTGCACAGAACAGCATCTTGGAGTGCGGCGATAACTTCGGCAGGCTCATTAGCACTTTCTGAGTACGCCAGGATCTTTTTCACCAACAAGTGGTACTTTTGAATGCGTTGAATGGGCTTAATCAAAAGATCACCCAGCTGGAAATATAATTAAGTCATGTAGAAGGTATGCTCAAGTATCCTGCTAATAAAACAGTTAACGAGTCCACACGACCGCCATGCGAACATGTCAAATCATCCACGACATTAAGCACATTCCGTAATGTGTGTATGGTTGTGAAGTGTAGTGAAATTCAAATAACAAATGAAATGAAAAAAATTAACCCCCAAATAAATATAACGAATCGTAATTTTTTGTATGTCTGTAAATGTAATTTCATGCATTGACAGAAATAATAACTACCACTTTAACGCTGTACAGCATTAAATAGTTCAATTTATGTATCCAGGCAACATTTATTAGTATGATCATCGTCATGAATAAAATCCCATTGTTATAATTATTTATTAATCAGCTTTTAAACATGAAAGTAGGCACAGTAAAGGTTTATGGGTTAGAATTACGGGTAGATACTACATAAGTAAGTATATTGAAAGTACATTTTAGTTGGATATGTATAAATAAATAGTTTCATCATAAACTTAGTGTCAATGATGTGATTCATCAATTCATAACTGTTTTGATGGGATTTTATTCTAAAGATTTTCTTTATGGAAACGATTTGCCAACATTCATAGAGCCGGAAACTACTAACATTTGATGAGAATAAAAGTTTTAAGCTACACACTAATGTCAGTAGTGAACGGCGTCGTCGAGGCATAATGAAAGGCACGATTTTAGCACGGCTGGTACTATTAAATACAGTGCCAATTATGAAATAACCAACGACAAATTTCAGATCGAGCCTGTTTTAGTAAATCCATTTTGATTACGACTCGAATACATGGTGTAGTACCAGCGCTGCTTGAACATTGCACAAATACAGAACGTTACTAATACCTGGGAGAGGCTCTTGCGAGCACCAGGGATGTGGAATCGCTGTCTAAGTTGAACCTAGAACCCCATGAATGTGTCACCCAAGCGTAGGCATAATTAAAGCAATAAAATCTGAACAAGTGAAGTGCGAATGCTATATCTATTTAAGAGAAAAGTGCAAGTTGGTATAAGCTATTATTTACAAATGTTTTATTAGTATCCATTGACTAATTATTCACAATTAACTATTTATGAATACATGTATTACCATAGACAGGCAGATATTTTTACATTTAGCATTGTTCTCTAACATATGTTACAGTTTTAAAAATTTGTCATTGTTTTTGTGGTTGTACCTGTACTCATAAATCAGTGATCAGTGATCAAGAAGGGCAAGTACCGTCTATAGAGGGAAGCTGTAAGTGTGGTACATAAGTTTATTTTGAAGCGTTTTCAAGTGCTTTTGTTATGCAATGGTAAAGGTATGATTAAAAATGATAAAATAATTTATTACCTTTCAGTGCATATTAAATTTATATCTATACACAGCACGTTGCTTCAGATAGGTTATAAAAAGCTTGAAAATCAATAATATGCAAAATTTGAAACTCAATAGCTTCATCATTTACGATGATAATCTATTGGCAATAAGTCGTATAATAAATATGAATGATATGTAAGTGATAAGTACCTGTAGTTTGTGGCCCAACTTCTGTCTCAACTCCTGAAAATAGTGATCGTGTTCTGAGACGATGTACTCAGACACAGGCTTGTTGCGGCAGTACGTCTCGTAGAGGAACATCCTCTTTTCCAAGAAACGACGAAACAGTGAACCGAGTAGCTCTGGTTTGTTCATGCAGATTTGCAGCTCACGGAGAAATTTACTGCGCCAAGGAAATTATTAGTGAATCTTAGTATTTTTTTTGGAAACAAAATGTATGTAATTGCGTGAAAAGAAAATTTAGATGTTAGCAAGAGTTGTAAATTACATGTAGCGTTTCAAAATGTAATTGTATGTTATTAAACGCATAACGGATAGTAACGACACAAAAAAATTATAACGAAAATCGCAGAGCCAGCAATGCAATTCGCTACAGCAGTTATAATGATTTTAGTTGTACAAGGCGATAGTGCGCTATCCCTTAGCAGCATTCGTTAAAACTATTGGTTATTTCCAAGATATTAAATACTTGGTTTAAGTTACAATTTGCCGCACTTCCTTATTAAAATATATATCGTAACAGTTCTTAACAAATGAAAGATAATGTTCTTATGTTTAATAAAGGTTCTTCAGTATACGTTTATCAAAAACTAGGTGATACTTACTCTCTATGCCACTCGTAAATAGCCTCAATGTTCCCGAAGATCATGCGCCGACGATCACGCAGGCTCTCGGGTAGAGCAGGATCACCAGATGATTCCTGTACATTTATAATATTATAAATACATTACTTCAACGAGGTAGTCGCTTGGCGGTCAACAGCAATAAAGTTTTTCTTATGGTCTAGTGTGTATTGGGATATTTGTGTTTATCTTTAGATCTCCATCAGCTGAAGGTTACCCAATATATCTTGTATAATATATCAGACACTTAAAAGCCAATATCTCACCGATATCAAGGCAAAGAGTAATATGTTTAAAATTCTGTAAAAAATCTTTGTAACGACAGATTTTCATTTATGTTCAAGTTATAAGTCAAACAGGCAGTTTGAATTGTTTTTACGATATCGCTGTTGACCCAGAATTTTAAAAATGAATAGTATCACAACAGTCGACAATGCTATCGAAAATAATTTAAAGTGTTAGGTGTTAATAAACTATGAAATAATACAAATGAAAACAGAACAACGGAAATGATTTCAATGCTTTACATAATTCCGGATCATGGGGCACAAATTAGCACCCCATTGTATTTATTCAAAACGTACCTATACTACATATGGCTAATGTACACCCAAGTACAACCTTTGAAATATTAATTGGTGGAGGTATTCTATGAAAGTAAGAGATAGCAACAATGCGCACTTGTGGCACGTGTACCAGCCGTTGTTCTAATGTTTTGGTGACACGCATGGTTTAAGAACACGTCGTAGATGTACACTTATACACTACCCAACTATAATCACTTTATTTACTGCTACTTGCAACCTACTGATTAGGTTTTTTGTCTATCATTATAAGATATAAGATGAGTTTTCAAAATTAAATATCAATGGCAAGCGATATACTTGAACACAGACCATATAAAAGGACTCTGACTGCACTGTGTTTTAGAAAAACCTTTTAAATTCGTCATATTTATTTTATAACATATAGTTTTTGTCAGAGAATGTGAAAATAATATGTCTAGGTAAAATATTTGAAAAAAGCAATGCAAATTGAAATTATTAATACTTACAATCATATGACGTATGTAGCCTTCACAAATGAGGCGCAAGTCTGACACGTATATCTCTTCAGTGTCAACCAGTTCCCGCAACACATATTCGCGCTTTTTAAGGATGGCCTCGACGCTATCAGGTCCCGGCGTCGCGGGCTCCTCCTCATCGCCGCCACCAGGGCCGCAGGCTCCACCGACCGATCCGGCTCCGCCGTGTTGTTCCTAATCATGATATGAAATTCTTGTGTGAAACAAACTTGATTTCTAAACAATTTTTTGCTTAAAAAAAGCAAATAAAATATCTGTGTAAAAATTGCGAAATTAAAATAAAAAAATTCAAACGATCACCTTGGCCCATATAATTTAGAAAAATACATTGAAACAGTAATACCTCTCGTAGTTCTATGTGTTATATCACATATTTTATAAATTGAGGTAATATTCTATCGACTTTAGGAAAAGAATATTGGTATTGCAACTTGATTACTTTTAATAAGATGTTGCTGCCCACATCAAAATTTCTACATACAATGGGAATACAAAAATAGTATTAATTTTATGAAAATAGTGAAACTTTAAAAATGTCAATTGTTATGTATCCTTAAACACATGTTAAATACAATGGTGTAATTAAAAAAAAAAATCAAAATATAAGCAACTAAAATGTGACAACCAGAAAGCAAATAAATATAAAACGAATATACATGCAAAATGTATTAAAATCAGTATGCGAAATGTTTTTGTACATATGAAAAACCATACTCAAATTTATGGCCTTAACAACTGAACAATAAAAAAAGGAACAATCAATATAGCATAACGGACATTCTATAACTGTTCGTCGCTAACTGATCAATAGAATCTATGAACACATTTACGAATGTACAAAATTTGATACATATTAATAAACATGTATAAACCCAAGTTAATCAATTTTTTTTATAATTATTAGAAGTGGACTAGTACGAATACTTTCTTGTACTTTTGGCTGAATGACAATTGATCAGTGCGCGGACAGCATAAGCGACCAAAAATAAACTCGTGCACACTAAATTGTACTGATTTGAATCGAACCATCTTCTCTTTGACTATCTGTTCAATTTCCGCGATATCAGCAGGACCAGCGTTAGAGTCCAGAGCGTCCATTGCCAACGAGTTCTGAAACATGTCACCTCCGTATAACCCTTGTTTTAAAAGCACCTACTCGCACCATGTTAGTGACAAGAAATATAATAAATGGAAGAAGATTAGAGTGAAAAATTAGAAGAGGTAGATTTATAATAAAAGATGATATAATAGTTTAAATTTTACTTACACGTGTTGTCGGAGCCGAAGCAGTTGCCGCCGGTGTTGGTGCTTGCTGGAGCACCGACTGCGGGTCCTGCGTTATAATTATATGCGTAACTATAATATCAAAATAGTGATGTTCATGAGATTATTATAATAAAATACGAAATTCGATTGTATCAATTATAATTATTAAAATAATTTATATATTTGAACGTGAACTTCAAAAAAGTGTTACAATAAATTTAACGTCTTCTGCCGACCAAACGGATTCTGCACTTTTTCTACCTTCTACTTTTTTTTGTATGTAAAGGTAACTTAATTAGAAAGCGTTTTATCTACTAACAGGAGGCTCTTATAATATCAACCGACTGTTTTTAAACTACGATTTTTGACTCATTTTCGCAATATCAATAACTAAATGGCTACCACGTATAGAGATATATAATTCTATAACATTAGATTTGATACTCATAAATGATTAAAACAGTTTATACGTCCATTTCCGAGTGTTTTTTAGAAGCTTACACTAATGATGATAATTAAATTATAAACTGCTACTTTGCTAAACATTTTTGTCACCAATCATATTAAATATTCGTGTGGCCTAAATAAAATACTCTTGATATCGAGTATCAAAAGCTCAACAGCCAAGAAAATATGGCCAACCCTACTTATTGCACGGTTGCAGTCGGCGGGCCGTTAATAAGTGGTTTCATCAGTTCATCTTTCTACGAGATTGAAGCGAATCGGCGAACTATGGACATGAGGTCGGATGACCTAGGCATACAACACAGAAAATCCTCACTTACTGTGATCAGTCGACTGAAAACTAAGGGCAGTTAAATAGATTTTTGGTTTAAACAAAATGCCTATCTTAAATAAATAAGCCATTCGATTGTTACTTATTAAAATAATGACATCGCTTGGTTCTTGAACGAACCGGTGATAGTAAGGTAAAGTTAACAATTACTACCAATATGTATGATATTACTAATAAATTTATTATGATCGAGCAATGCATCCCGAGGTCATGTTAGTCTCAAGGAGTCAAGCGAGGTGATGACTTGAATGATTTTATTTGTTAAGTAGATGAAATAGCATTGTGACACAAGCCTGGATTGTAATAAGCTACTGTAAATTTGTTATAAGTACTAGTTTTTTTTTTAAATTATCAAACAGTTTGATTGTACACAAGTGTTTGAATAAATTTTTCTACATTTTAAATGTTTTGCTAAAAGTCATAATATATATCAGTGAATCCTTTTAGATCCAAAAGTTTCCTCTTGGCTTTTATACCACACAAATAAACACCAACATTTACAATAGATATTTTCTTATTAGCGTTGTAGATATATAGATTCAGATGAAAAATAAAAATAAAGCCGTTAGTTTTATGAACCATGACAGCTTCATCGGAGTCTGGGCTCGCGGATCTGGCAACCGCGAGCTAAAATAAATACGAATCAAATATAATAATAAAAAATAATTTTATATCGCCAGCATCCGGTCCCGCGTGCCTCAAGCCGCGAAGAAGTGTAAAGAGAAGTGTCGGCATTATGAGTATCACCCTTCCTATTCTCCGCTGCCATAAAATGGTTGTCGATGTGGCCTGAGACCAGATCTACCGCAGAGAGCCGGGAGTTTTCTCTATTGGCACCAAAGGCCCCTAAGTGACGGATTCCAGGATTATTAGCTGACCAACAGAGGAAAACAGGGTGTGTGGTGTGTTCCAATGCGCCCTTACAGATGAAAACGAAGGGCTTTTTTCCCTGTGAAGAGGGGCTGCGTGTTGCAGCCGACGCTGGCGGGATGGCGGAGGTGTGCGAAAGAGTTCCCGGAACCCGCCTTTGTCCCCACGAGGACAGAAATACGAAGGCATTTCTCCCAAGCAAAACAAAAAAAGGGCAGAAAAACTAATAATATAAAAGAAACGAAGAGAGGGAGTATAACCAAAATGTATAGATAAGTATTCTGAGCGAGAGTCGAGAGACGAATAAATGACTACGTGGTCATCGGAGGAGAGCATGGGCTCGTCCTCTCGTTACCGTCGCCGGTATTGCAGGCCCTAGGCAGCGAGGACTATCCGTCGCTTCAAGCATAGGCAGAGGGGCGTGTTCGAAATTTCATGAATTTTTGAGCTGTGTTGTAACCGATTGACGTGGTGGAGTGATTTGTATACGTCGCAATGCTGGGTGAGTTGTGCGTATCGGGCTGAGCGGTTTATAGATGTTATATCATTGCCTGGTGTTAAAGAAATAACGTAATCACAAATAACTTTTAAATGCATGTTTTTTGACAATATGACCGCTAAACCATCGTGAGATTCCTGTGTGTGAACATATTAATATGCAATCGGAGATTGTCCGGTGCATGTTTTTTACCACATCACCGAGCGAATGTCGAGTGCTGCAATACCGTTAATGGAATTTCAACCGCAATATCGTTTACGAGTATGTTGAGACAATAAAAAGCTAATCTAGTGATGCTGCCCGTGACGTGCATTTGGTTGATGTGTCAGGATAATTTGTGAACCTGCGCTGGAGTAAAAGACAAATCTCATTTTGAAATCTGATTATAAGCGTAATGATTTCCACGTACTCTATTTAATACGATCTTTAGTACATATTTCTCGGTATATTTAGGTATATGTGTATGTATTTATTTGTTTCCCATGTAACTGCTAAACTTCAGTTTGAACTTTTAAATGATGAATGCCAAATTGGTCATTTTATACCGCTCATTATAAGGATTGCAAAACATATATTATTTTTCTGCAAATAACGTATACTTATTAATACTTTTTACTAAAGTTGTTATACGTGGTTAATATCCTGATCCCAGTCTTTCCACTAGCCATCGGATGAGCACTTTACCCTCTTGGATGCTTAGTTAATTGTAATGAAATCAAGACGTTCACGATGGTATAGGCATTCTATTCATTACTCGCGCGAGGACTACAAAAAATAAAGGATTACCTGTATTGGCTTCATTGGCGGTGGCAGTTCAACATCGGGTACATCATCTTCAGTCTCGTCAAGTGCACCAGCGCTACCTGATGTTACCTCGTCGCTCTCCTCACGGCCATTGTTGCTCATGTACGGCAACTAAATATGTAACCATGTATTTAAAATAAGAAAAACATAAAAGCGTGTGATAGTGATCCCACTTCTAGGACTTGGAAATTAAGTGGTTAAATGAAGTTAAGAATATATATTAGTCAAGCAGTCCAAGTTAGTGAATGTTAAATGAGGGGAAAAGTTGTTCTTGGAATCTGTTACTTTTCACATAAGACGCAGTAAGAATCGAACTTGCGCCCCAGGGAGATTAAAACATAGCGCTTATTATCGCCTTACAAACTACATACAATATATATAAAAACATACCACATAGGTTTTTATTCCAAGATTAGGAATTAATTTAGGTTTACGAAACAATAAGGAGCAATATGTTAAGATAACAATCCGGCAGGAGCTGTACACGTAAGATATTATTTACTCTTGTTTGGCAAAATTAATAAATAAAATTATATTTAAAATGGAACATAAAACGTTTACATACACGAAGCTTCTTCTCTGATGGTATTTTCTTAAGTGGCACCGGCTTTTCGGTCGAAACTGAGGATTGCACACTAACAGAAGGGGTCTTGTCAGCTTTGCCCTGGGATTGCTTTCCTTTGAGACCGAGCCATCTTCGTCTGCCAAATTTTTGTTAAAAAAAATTACATTTAATCAAAAACATATTATATATTAAATTACCCAAGAGTGAAAACAACTTGTAACGTTCATGTTGCGGTAATCCATAATAAAGTTTTAATAATAATTAATAAGTACAGATTACATAAAAAGGTATATAAG